>JAPESX010000157.1:0-26543 GCA_029590615.1 Nemania bipapillata | reverse complement strand
AGTTCTCGGCCTGTGTCTCGGCAGACTCACGGATAAGTCGCCATCGTCGAAGAGAAAGGCTCTCCAAGTCTACGAGGCATGCCGGCGTGAGAGGACAGAAAGGGTGGTTCAACGCGGTTCTTATAATCAGTGGATATACCACCTTCCAGATGGTCCCGAGCAGCAGGAGCGAGACAAGAGATTCAAAGAATTTGAAGAGCTTGATAAGGAATGGTTGAGTCAGGAGTCGCCTGTGATTCCCCAAGTACAGGAGACGGGCGATGATCCCTTTCCATGGAGGCGTTACGGGGTCGGGAGGTGGCTCCTAACATATGATATGTGGCAGGACGTCGAAGAGAAGTGGACTGCTTGTAGTGATCGAGGGGTTGTGAATGAGCCGCCGCGACCAAATTTATAAGATAGCGTTATGTAATATAATATTAGGCATCAATTCGTTTAGTTGGTGAACTAATAGAACTCCAGTGAATTCATATATCAGCAAGTTTATTATGCACTTCGAAGTATCAGATACGAACTTTCCCATGGCTTCTCACTAATCCCGTATCTAATGCGCATTCAATAAAATTATTTTCATCTATGACTGTCTAAACCTTTTCTATCTAACCCTAGAGTTCTTCTCTATCGTGAACTCATTGCTTCGGATCATAGACTGGGTAATCATTGTAACCCTTATCCAGCGGATCAGCACCGTAGAACGTTGATCTATCATAAGGATTCAAAGCCCATCCATTCCTAAACCGCTCAACTAGGTCAGGATTGGCGACGAAGTTCCGACCAAAGACAATTAAATCCGCGTCCTTGCTCTTTAATTTGGCGACCGCGTCTTCCCGGTTGAAGTTTCCGCATGCGAGAAACTTGATACCACCCAACTCGAGCGCACGGCGGAATGGCGTTAGAGAGTTTTGTTTCGTCCCCGACTCCGAGGTATACTCTTCTAGTGACGCCATCTTCTGTTTCTCATCCAAAACCTCGTCGAAGCGAGGTTCAACCCTATAGCCGATTAGTTGGCAATTGACTAAGAAGTAGTTTCTATGACACTTGCATGTGAACATAAAGTGGGCGCTCGGCTGCCGGAAGACTGGCTAGCTTCTCGCAGATGGTGAACCAGTGTCCGCTGGGATCACTATCTTTAGTGTCCTGAAAGTAGTTGAATGGTGAGAGGCGCAGGCCAGTTCGTTGAGAGCCGATGGCTTCTGCGACGGCAGATACCACCTCGAAAAGGAAACGGGATCTGTTCTCAAGAGAGCCACCATAGTCATCTGTCCTCTGGTTTATGTTGTCGTGAAGAAACTGCTCCAGAAGGTAGCCGTTGGCACCTAACTAGATCTTAGTTCAAGTGCTCTAATTGCCATATAATGTTCATATTGCCGCTGCTTTACACCATACTTACCATGAATCTCGACCCCATCGAAGCCCGCAACTTCCACGGCCCTCTTCGCCGCAGCCGCCCATTCTTTTGTGATATCGTGAATCTCATCGACGGACATGGCCCGTGGCGGATTCTCGGCACAGTCCTACAAGGATCCATATGTTATGAATCATGACTTTTAACCAAGATGTCCGTTCGTAAAGGAATACTACTTACTGTCCCATCTGGGTATTTTCCACTCATGGGAATGACACCTGATGAGATCGGTTGACTGCCTCCACGCATACCCGCTGATGAGGCGCGACCAGTATGCCATAGCTGGCAGAATATGAACCCTCCCTTAGCATGGACTGCATCCGTTACCTTGCGCCAACCTTGGAGTTGGGAGTCTGAGAATACTCCTGGGACCCTCGGGTAAGCGCTCGCATCTAGACAGATGTCCGTCGCTTCAGTAATCTGTAGACCACCGGCATTTGCACGATCACCGTAGTATTTCGCGACACGAGGCCCTGGAACGGATACTCCTCGTGACTCAATATCACATCTCATTCTCGTACATGGTGCCTAGGATAAATGTCAGCGAGTCCAACTGATTCATTCTTACTCCTCGGGGTCAGATCTTGGCCAATTGACAAACCTGGACGATACGATGTGCCAGATTCATGCCACCCAATGGAAAGGGGGTGAAAAGAGGCGAGTCATTCGGCGATATAGATACAGTCATGGCGAATAGGACCGAGGTTTAGAAACGACACCGTGGTAGATGTAACTGAATTGAACAGGGAGAGCTGGCCGAATAGCACAATAGTCAAGTGGGCTTGAAGGCGGGTAAGAGGATAATCACCGGAGCTAAATTATACAACAACTTGAAGCTTATTATAGGTAATATTCTTACGAACTCTGAGTCGTATTATCCGTGATATCATTCTCGTGACCAACCGGGTAGCTGATTGATTAGTGCTCGCGTCTCTTAACCTTTTCTGCAGGGTGGCGGTCAACACGTCCCCTCACATCATAGGTGGGGGTGAGTTATCGTTCCCTTTGCCGACCACCACTTTTCTCGCACGCTTCTGTGTGGGGTTTAGCAACGTGTAACTGCGACGGGTGCAGCAGAACCGTTCTCAGTCACTTGGTTGGGCGCCCGCCCCCCTCTCGCCATGCTTAGTTCCACAAGTTTGTGGGAAATCGGTCTACTGGTAGATTACCTAGGTCATAAACGCTTTCACGCAATCGACTCGCTATCATTTCGTCAACAATACAAAGTAAACACGCGTGCGGGGGCGGTGATATGAAGAGAAGGAGAGAAAACCGAGCAGGTGGTATTATCCGCATCGGTTACCAGTACATTCAGGTCATCTACTCAGATGCCGAGTCGCCTTCTCTTTCTCTAGCTTTTACTCGCCCTCTTGACACCTATAAACGGCTCGCCTTCGAGACTTACACAGTAATCAGACACACTGCCTATAGAGAGATTAGTTGTTTCTACGAGGTTTAAACGCTAGTCGTACTCATCGATAACTAGTCTTGCCATACTCATGAATGCACAAGCACATAAATGCTATCAGTTCAATGGCGGCTATTTTGATGATGCCTCATACTTTATTATTATGATATAATAAATATAGTTACTAAAATGTGAACATTTTCGACAAGATCCAATTAAGTACTGGTAAATACCTTGAATGAGATAGGTAGTATGGATATATATGTTGTTACCGATTAGATAATCCTTTAACATATCAACTAACCTTCTGTTACGGATGTTTAAACTATCAAGCTTCCTTCAGTCCAATACCAAGCCCGTTTTCTAGGGGATTAGTTTTCTCTAGTCAAATTACTGACCTCCCCGTCGTTGAGTGTTGATTGTTTACATAATGTTGAGAGTATTAAGGTAACTACGCGTATATTCTTTTCCTAGGCACTTGTTCTCTCATCTATATGAGAAAGTACATGAAATTTTTGTTATCGGTCGTTCGTATAGTTCTATTTCCTAGCTATGGTGTTTTTCAAGAATTACTTGTGTCTCGCTTGAAACAGCCTTCCCGAACACTACTAGAGCGAAATGCGAATGGGACACTCGGTGCATTGTGTAAAGCTTGCTACTAAATGTCGTAAGAAGATGCTAGTACCTAGATTCAAAGTCGGTGACATACGATGGGGATCAACTCATGCACATGTACTGGGGTGCTAATCTGCTTGGATCACTAAGCTCGCGTCCAACCGCATGATGCCTTTTTAATTTTCACCTCGTATAGCTAAGACTAGTACCGAATAATAATACGGCAACGAAGGAGTCCATTCCTGGGAGCGAGGAGCCAATTATACTCGACACGAGCTCGTCAAATAGAGTATGTAGGGCTAAAGCATACTAGTCATTTACAGAGTAAATTAAGATCACAGACAGTACAGCACCGTCAGAGAAGAAAATTAACCGACTTGAAGAGGACGAATTAGTTTCCAGAACCTAAGAGGAAGAGACAGTTGATACGGCATCACTCAACTACTCCGAGTCATGTGATCCGCTAAGTGGCAGTTTCTTACTACTGCGGATTAGGGGACATAATACGACAGGCTCGGTTCTGTGGCCTGACATACAATGGTATGTTGACTATATTGCCAAGGGGAAACCTGCATTATGCTTAGCAAGCGTAAGCTGAATCAATATCTTTTGAAAAGTATCTAGAAACTGAGAAACAGTAGGTATGCCACCCCGACCCCCCCCTATTGAGCTAGCTCGGCCCTGCTTTTCGAACATAGTTACCACCATAAAACGACGCCACAACTAAACTATTTCGATAGTGAAGATAGGCGACCGCTTCTAGCGGAAAAGAAACCTGGGATCCCTCGACCTCGTTAGTCTCATGGGTAGACCGATAGCCCTTGGCACTTGGAGCGTTGGTGAGCGACGCTTACACTTCATTTTCCGTCCAGGATCTCATCATGCAATTACTTGAACACTAGCTCGAGAAAATCCCGAAATAATCAAGAAAAGAAAAGTTCTCGCTGTATTAAAACGGAAATCTCACTCTAGCGGGGGAGATTCCACGCGGTGATTGTGCAAATCTAGACAGCAATGACTGATCTTTTTATATCACTCCTTTCCTTACCCACACATATGTAGTATTACAGCGTGGTGGGTATTCTTTCAACAACCTTCAGGTTTGCGTGTCGTGTGAGTTGTTTTAGTAGTCGAATGGCAGAGAACCGCCTAAATACGGTGTCAATATGTAGGTTATCGCTTGCATGATGCTGAGTTTCCTGCCAAGTGCCTTCATTACTACACTTTTTCAGCGCTAGCTTTCGGGATTTCCATTGAGACACCACAAATCACATTGTCGTCTTGCTAAGCTGGAGGCTTAAGCTCCCGCCTGAATGACGTACTTGTACTTAGTATAAGGGCCAAGGTAGTTATCAAAGATTAAACTAACTGCAGCAATGAATAAGTCTAATGAGGGTTCTACCCCATCTGAAGTCTGAAGTGCCGACCTATACGCATATAATATATGTATGCACTTACAGTCAAAATCCCTAGCTAACATGGATAGGGGAATAGGACCTACCTACACAGGTGTAAGTAAGTGGGTTTATTGCGCTAAGCCCCACTTAGGTTCCTGGTATTTTTCTGGGTAGGCCCATAAAACTAGAAAAGGGGCAAACCTAACTGTAGTTTTCTATTTTGAGATTGAAACAAGCTTTTCTTATCCGCTACACTGGTAATTTCAATGATACCTAATGTAGATGCTGGTCCCTGGATGGCATGGACTATACTTGCAAATTAGTTCTTTATTGTTCAGCCATGCGTAAGTGCGAGTATGTACACTCACCCAGAATCTAGCCTCGCTTCGGGGGGTTTGAGGATTATGGTACCTATCCTGTGATTGATCTACAGCACACTTACCGACGTACATAATGGGCTGAACACGTATTTTCACTAGCGTAGACTGGTAGCGTAAAAAACCCAGACGCTACAAGTACCAGTAGTGCGTAAACTACTGCAAGGCGGCAGCCAAATCGGGACGCTACATGTCATAGAGACCTCCACAGTTGGACAAAGTAGACTAGACTAAGCTCACATCAAATGAGGATCCCTACCAAAAAGAAAAGGCAGGCTACTTACTATAACCCATTACGCCGTAGTACTTTAATATAATCATGGTGCATGAATCACACGATATCACTTCGTAAAGTAAGCTGACGGTTAATACGGCAGTATAATAGTTCGCTGCTTCCACTGCCTCCCCTGCCTCCGTACAGAATATACTAAGTATGTGCCTCGCCTGCGTCGCGCTAGAGGCACAGCAACCAATACTCTACGTAGCTAAGAAGGTTAGTTACACGGAGAGAGCTGCAAGAAAAAGCAGGCAGAGATCACTTACATAGATGCATGTTCTGGGCATCGTACTGGTTGGTAGGGACCCGCAGTCGTGGTATTTTATGGTGGTATTCTGTAGGTATTTCGTTGATGCCTTAGCAACCGAGACCAGTCCAGTCCAGTCCAGTATTGAATTAGGTAGGCAATGTATTCTGTAGGGGACACACTGTACAGTAGTAGTAGTAGTAGTAGTAGTACAATTAACGTCTAACCTAGGTATACCTACTGCGAGCTAGTAATATATACCCCACGTAACCATGACCTGATTTATGTTAGGAAAGACGCCCTGCCCATGGCCTGCCGTTGACCCCTAATTCTAGCGTGCGCACCAGGGAAAACTCTCGCGGAGGCCTGCCAGCCTACACGGCAACGAGAGAAAACCTGATATAGCTAACGATGCTTGTTCTACGGCAGAGTATAAATAGAAGCATAATACAGACCAATCCTTTATTTAACGACGGTACAAACCACCGTCGGAACCTCCTAGCTTTCACTTTTTACTTCGCTTTCCTTTTTGCAAACTGCTATGCATAGAATTACTCCATGCCGTAGGGTCAGCAAAAAAGCTGGCGGGAAAAGGTGGGCCCTTTCCAAGAAGTAAAAAATAAAAAGGAAGGAAGGTTGTACAGTACACTATAAGGCCACCGGCCTTGTAGGCTGGCTGTACGCGAATAGCGCTCCAACAATAACACTTAATATAGGCCGTATTTTATGTTCCTTGCCATTGCACTATCTACTACACTTGAAAACTAGTTCATTCCGAAACATTGGACACCAGATTATTCTAGGTGCACAAATAGACTCAGCGACCATGAGCATACCGAATGCGCCGCCATCTTGGGTAGCTAGGGCCGCCGCTAAGAGAGCGGAGACACTAAACAAGATTCCCGCCGAGTGGAGACTTTCCCCCGCAGAGCTTGCCGAAGCCGAAAAGCAAAGCGATCTCACGGGGCCGTTCATCCAACAGTTCCTTGAGGCCGACGAAATTGCCGTCATCTCGAAGGATAGTGTTGAGCTTGTCGAAGACATAAGGGGTGCCAAATTGACCGCTGTCCAAGTCACAAGGGTTTTTTGCAAGACTGCTGCTATTGCTCACCAGATCGTCAGTTCTCATCGCAGCTGGTTGCTCCGCTCATTATACATGGACATCTGCTAAATTCATGATAGAATAATTGTCTCCATGAGATATTCTTTGATCAAGCTCTCGAGCGTGCAGCCTGGCTCGATGCGCAGTTTTCCGGAACTCGGTCCACCGTGGGACCGCTGCATGGTCTGCCTATTAGCTTGAAAGATCAGTTCCATGTCAAAGGCGTCGACACTACAATGGGCTATATAGGCTGGATTGGTGGTAACCTTGGGATCTCGGATCCGAAGCAAGTCCACCAAGTCGAAAGTCAGCTTGTCACCGAGCTTCTGTCGCTTGGCGCCGTCTTATACTGCAAGACTAGTGTGCCGCAGACCCTCTTACTTGGGGAGACTAAGAACAATCTAATCGGTGAGACGCTAAATCCGAGGAATCGAAACTTGTCATGTGGTGGCTCCTCAGGCGGCGAGGGCGCTTTACAAGCACTTCGAGGGAGTACTCTCGGCCTCGGCACCGACATTGGGGGTTCTGTGCGAATTCCCGCTGCTTTCAATGGCATATACGCTTTAAAGCCAACTCCAGAGAGGCTTTCCTATCGCTGCGTCGCTAACAATAACCCCGGCGAGAATACCTATCGCTCTACTGTAGGCATTATGAGCACCTCGCTGGAAGGCATTGAATTGTTGCTACGAGCAGATCTGTCTACCAAGCCATGGCTTAGAGACCCCGCCGTGGCTCCTATTCCTTTCCGGAACGAAATAGCGAGAGAGTATGGGTTACGCGCTAACCTTGACGGCACAGCTAATGGAAACGTACCATTGAAACTCGGCGTGCTATGGACGGACGGCACCGTTCAACCTCATCCTCCAATAACCCGTGGTCTTAATATTGTCGTGGAAGCAATGCGAAGTAGCGGACATCGAGTATTTTATCGACTTCTCTACATCAACACCATACATCACTAACTAGTTTAATAGATTGTCGAATGGAACCCACCAGATCACGCAATTGGGAGAGGAATCCATGTCAGTATTTTTTTTTAGGGAAGTACACTACTTTGTATTAGAATTGACTTATGATTTATAGCTAGCTTTCCTGAAAGCGGATGGCGCACATGATATCCGTAAGTGCCTAGCTATCAAAGCTATCACAGCCGCGTTTTCTTTCCTTTTATATACAGTGTGTTTATTCTTACCTAAAAGCCACGATCGAATAACATATAGGTCGTGAATATCCAAATCAAGGCGATGCTTAAAATATGCTTTATGCGTGACCTGCTGACTTGCAATGTTGCAGATAGCCAGCTAAATCTTTCGGGTGAACCACTCATCCCAAACTTGCAGAGGGCTCTATATCTGAAAGAGCCGACGGATCTACTTACGTACCAAGACTTGACACTACAAGGTCTTCAGTACGAGGCAGAATACTCTGATTACTGGAACTCTACAGCTGAGGAAGATGGTAAGATACCTCTTGCTGCCCCTGCATCTCATTAATGGAATCTAATTTCCCTCTAGGCCAAATTGTTGATGCTGTAATCATGCCTGTGGCACCTCATGCTGCTGTGATTCCTGGGAAGTATTATCATTCTTGTAAGCCAACTTGACCATATTTTGTGACATCTATGTTAACTGGTCATGTGCTCTAAGCGTACACCGAACTCATCAACTTGCTCAACTACAGCGTCATCGTCATCCCAGTTACAAAGGCGGATAAACTGGTTGACACGGTTGATAGCTCTTATGAGCCGTCTAGTAGCTTCGATAAAAAGAATTGGGAAGCCTGTAAGTTGAAATGCACCCTATAACTATACTGTCCCAAACCAATTCTGATCGGCTAGATGACCCGGTGGTATACGACGGAGGGCCAGTTGGCCTGCAGATTGTGGGACGAAAGTTCGAAGAGGAAAAGGTTCTATCTATTGCGAAGATCGTTGTCTCTGCAATGGAAACGGTGAAAGCAAAGGGAACTGCGGTCAATGTTGACAACATGACTTCCTCAGATAAGTAAATATGGCAAGTCTCTCAGTAATTATTACGTTAATATTAGTCTTGGGTATTATTTGATATAACATATTGAAGGCACTATGTGGCCTAAGGCGTTACACCTGTTGGAAACTAATATATCGTCTAGCTATAGCTAAAGTTAGATAGTATCTCTGATGCCAGGGGGCATACGTAAAAGATCAAATTAACATACCCGAAGGAAAAGCAGATAAAAGAAACGAAAAAGGTGTACTGAAGCTGAAAACACGCCAAACCTCGAACGATTAGTTATAGATATAAGGGCAAATCCATTTTTCACTAAATATCACTTATAAGTCATAATAATGTAATCATACAAGGCCGAGTTCTGAGAAAAGTAAGAGTAATTTGCAACGAACAGGTAAGAAAATACTTTGTTACTTTTATACTGCCAAAAGCTTTTGATACATCCTTTATGATAGGCATCATTGAGTGCTTCATATGCCTCTTAGAAGCAAGTAAAAGTAGTCATTCTACTCGAATAATACCGTACGTGATCATGAGATGAGGTGGCATTATAGTATATGTGAGAAGCCTCATTGTCTTGAACCTGAGTGTGAATGAGGGACAAGTGAGTGATTTGGAGTGTGACTCTATATGTGGCGGGGTATGTGGCTAGGCAGTGGGTTTCCTTCCCATGAGTTCTGCAGCCAATCAAACGAGCCCAAATCTGCAAGGTACATGATTAGATATAGCCCACCTACCTATTCAGGAGAATCGTACATGCAGTTAGAGACGGCATTTTAATACTACCTACCTAATGCGTCTTYTTTTTTTYTCTTTTTTTTTGTTGAACCCTTGCCTTTACTAGAGCCTTTACTAAAGCTCACCTTGATCTTAATCGTAATAGTTAATCTGGACCCATAACTTTTCCTAGATACTACGGATGGCATATGCTCATATTTCCCGTTGCCGCTGCCGCTGCCCGTTGTTGCCGAGAATGTGTACTTGAATCCCCGTACATGTAGACCAACGCCTCTCCGGTTTACTACCTACTATTAGCAGCATCCCCTAAGCCCTTAACTGGTCATTTCTTGTCTTATGCCCCAGTGGCCAGATACTTCCTGGTATAGTAGAATCTCATGAATGACGTATGTACAGTCCGGGTGCATATCCCTATGTGCCATGCCTCGGCAATACAGTACGGGCCCTGGACTCTTCCCTGCAATGTAGGACCGAGACCGGGGACAGCGACGTTATCAATTCAACCTCCTTCTTGAAAGAGGCTAGTCATATAGACTTGATGACGATAGTGCTATGATAACAATGGAAGACGCCATGTGTTTTGGCTCTGGGCATAAAAGGGCCCAGGCGCCAAGACAAAGAGCAATGACATTCGTTCGTGCTCTGGAGGCTTGAGTCGTTGGGCTTTTAGTTGTCGCCATGCATTTGATCGCTCTCCTCGAAGTCGTGTCGGCCCTTGTGGGCACCGGAATGGCAGCCGTCGTGCCATCCACCCATGTCCTGCACGAGAAGCGTGGACGTCGCCATCCCGGCCTCACCAAGCGTGCTCCTGGGGATTCCATCCTCCCTATGCGTATTGGCCTCAAGCACAATGCCGAGGCCTTAGCGAAGGCTGAGGAGTGGCTAATGGACGTTTCGCATCCGTCGTCGCCTAACTTTGGGAAGCATTGGAGCCAAGACCAAGTCATCCACTCTTTCCGCGCTTCGGACGCCTCCGTTGAAGCCGTTACTGGGTGGCTTGTCGATGCCGGCATTTCGAGCACGCGTATTACCCACAGCAGTAATAAGCTTTGGCTAGCTTTTGATGCCACCGTTAAAGAGGCTGAAGCGCTCCTAAAGACAGAATATTATCACGATGGCGAGCATGACGATGACGACGATAATGATAGGGTTGCAGTTGGTAGTAATGCCTACTACCTGCCGGCTCATATCCAGGAACATGTCGATTACGTTACCCCGGGTGTCAAGTCCACTACAATGGACCTGAAGCGTCTTCGCCGCAAGCGTGCTGCAAAGAGAGACGTTGCAAAGAGAGATGCCACAAAAGGCGCCTCACACAGACGATCTAAGAATACGCTGCCACGGCCAATCAAGAACGTGGAGGAGGTCCTCTCGAGAGACGTTGATGATCTTTCTAACTGTGACAGTATCATTACACCAGCCTGCCTCCGAGCTCTTTATGGCTATTCAGCGCCCTCCCCACATGCCAAAGTCAGCCCCAAGAACTCGATGGGGATCTTCGAAGAAGGCGACTACTACGATCAGCCTGATCTCGATTTATTCTTCAACGCCTACACGCCCTCCATCGCCAATGGCACGCACCCAAAGCTTGATTCGATTGATGGAGGTGTTGCGCCTCTGGCTGGTTTCGTTGGCGGGGAAAGTCTTCTTGATTTCACCATTGCGTATCCCATCATCTTCCCCCAGACCATCACTCTATACCAGACTGACGACGAGTATTACGCCTATTACACTGGTAGCAGGGGCATCTTCAACACTTTCCTAGACGCACTCGACGGCTCGTATTGCAATTACACAGCTTATGGCGAGACGGGTGACTCACGCCTAGATCCGCAATATCCAGATAAAGCCAGTCCCGCGGACGAGGACCCCTATCTCGGGAAGCTTCAGTGCGGCGTGTACCAGCCGACTAATATCATCAGCATCTCGTATGGTGTGTATGAGCAGGACCTGCCGTACTCCTATCAGGAGCGGCAGTGCAATGAGTACTTGAAGTTAGCACTTCAAGGCGTGACTATTGTGATTGCGTCGGGCGACACAGGTGTAGGCGGCTACAACTATGGCACTTACGGAGATGGGAGCTATTATGGGTGTCTTGGAGATGATGACGCTGTTTTCACTCCTTCGGAAGCCTGCAGCTGCCCGTGGGTCACCAACGTGGGTGCCACCGAGGTTTTCCCTGGTCAGACGGTCTTTGAGCCCGAGAGCGCTGTCCTCGTGCAGGAGCACCGCCTTGACGGTAACTACAGCTCTAGCGGTGGTTTCTCCAACATCTTCCCTATCCCGGCGTATCAGCAGAAGGCTGTTCAACACTTCTTCGACACAGCCAACCCGCCGTACCCCTACTACTATAACGGAAACTGGCAAAACGCCACGAACGGTGGTATCTGTATGTCGATTTACCATTTCTTATATCTCCTTTCCAGTCCCCCCAATGATAATAAAAGAGAAAAGGAAATACCTATGCTGACGTGATCTTGATGTAGATAACCGCAATGGCCACGGTATTCCTGATGTGTCTGCCAATGGGTGGAATTACCCGGGCTGGTATAACGGCAGTTTTGGTACCAGCGGTGGAACGAGCATGTCTGCACCTATCTTTGCGTCTCTGTTGAACCGCATTGTTGAGGAACGAATCAAGGTGGGCAAAGGGCCCCTCGGCTTCGTGAACCCGACACTTTATGAGAACCCTCAGGTGCTGAACGACATCACCAACGGCACGAACCCCGGATGCGGTACCAATGGGTTCAATGCTGCCAAAGGCTGGGACCCTGTGACCGGGCTGGGGACGCCAAACTACCCTAAGATGCTAGAGTTATGGCTGAGCCTCCCTTGATTGGGCGCTAGGGATCTGCTACATCTGATTAACGCAGGTCAATCCAAATGATACGTTCATTTCGAGAGTATGCGTATATCTATTACTAAGAGATTTCTCCCACCTTGGTAAACATCCTACTCCTATCGATCTTTAGTTGTGCTACCAAGTTCCACGACGGGTGTGATTAAAGAGCCAAGATATTGGAATGTATTATGCAGTTCAGTCCCAATTTTTTCTTCGCGAAGCTTACTATAAGATCAATTCTATGTACATAAATACTAGTTAAATGGAAAATAGGGCAGCCTGAGGCGCTTATTAAAGTCGATGTGCAAGCCTTACACACCGCATTTTGGAGGCCTAACTATGGTTACAATAGCACTTCCAAAGATTTATCAAGTTTCGAGTGTTCTATTGATTCCGAACGTGATTTTCTGTGTGCGACTGGCCTACCTGCGTTTTCTTTTTCTTTCAGGAAATTGCCTACATCTTACTACTTATATAGGAGAAATAAAAATTCAACGCACGATACTCAAATCATGATAATCCTCTCCTATCCCCTTGTTCCTCACTCCAACACATTATAACGTTGCCAACTATTCAAANCTCATATGTTCGAAAAACACTACTCCCGGGAGACCTGACGAAAACTAGGTGACCGACCCCAGTCCGCCCGAGCGACCAAATGAGATCGATAGATCGAGAATTGATTGCTATTGCTCAATATTTCACTTATACATGAGCTAGCCGATGATTGCGGGGACATGAACGTGGTTATGCCTCCTGCTAACAAACGGATTGGCTCCTTTTTGGAACCCTAGCGATCTCTGGATATGCGTATTTAGAATATGTGAACGATGGCGTTCCACAAGGCCGCGAAAAGGTAATACGTGACACTATTGGAATCGCTGCTAGACACGGAGATCTCTGCCGTTACGAGAGATGCGTATTGGCAATTAACCGATATAGAAACAAAAAGGAAATCAAGCCTTAAATCACCTCCTGTTATAACTACCAATATCAATGGCTTTCCCTCACTCCAGTCCTATGATGCGAAGTATTTTCGCCCATTGGCGTCCCATTATAATGACCAAAGTTCTATTCAAACTTATGAAACCCGTTAGCAAGCTTATCATTTGAAATTTTATCATACTTGTGACAGCGTATATATAACCGTTAATATTGCAAGAGTCCTAACGACATTATTTTAACTTCTTCACAATACTATTCGTCCATATCTCTAATAAAGTTTAGATATTGCGCGGGAGCAATGATTACAGTAGGATTAAACAAAGGTGCAACTAAAAATCACAATTAAGACTATGGATGTTACAAAAGTACTATCCAACATATTGCGGTTCCGTAAAGTGCGTAGAGAATTTGCCAATAACTAATTGAAATATAAAACGCTAGAGATGTATTTACTCATTCGCTCTAAATCATGAACTATTTTATTTTTCTGTGCCGTTGGCATTTAAATAGATAATTTTTCGAAGTTGTTCAACATGCTTATGTGAGAAGTAGCAAATCAGTAGTTCTTGTGTAATTCAGGAGCGTATTACTAGATGAGATAAATATTAAGGTTACGAATAAGACGCGAGGGATGCACAAATTGACCAGCGTACTATGAGGCAGGTCAAAATGACATTAGTGAATGAGCTTAAGGTGTTATTTGCTAATAACGAATGACTGGAACTTGATAACATAGGTCATAGGCATTCGTATATTTGTATCTCTGTCCCGTTCTCTCCATCTCCCTCCCGCACCCCCCTAAGTTTGCTCTCTACTCATTGCCTTTGCCGTATCCTCAAATCCTCCTTAGCATTCTGCCGTTGCTCCCGGGTGATTCTTCACAGGGATACATAGGGACAGTTTGTCTCACAACCAACCAGAGCTGGCAAACGTGAACCTAGATCAACTCGACCTCTCGTTGATGTAGGCGGTATCTGGGTCAGAGCTCTAATTGATGTCTCTCTTATCGGGTAGGTCGATAAAGATATAATCGGCGTCCGCCTCAGATCGCTTTTGAGTAATAGAATCTCGCTTGTCGGGGAGATCTATGAAAATATAATCCGAATCCGCCTCGGATCGCTTCTCACTGAGAGAGTCCCGCTTGTCAGGGAGATCAATGAAAATGTAGTCTGAATCTGCCTCGGATCGTTTCTTGTCTGGGAGATCGATGAAAATATAGTCTGCATCCGTTTCGGCACGTTTGTTTACAAGTGCAGACGTAGAGCCAACAGGGATAGCGCCGGCGAGGGCGGTGCAAATAGCACCAATGATCAGGAGAGCGGAACGCATTGCAACTAATATCTAGAGGATAGATGAATTGTTTGGGTGAGCAGTTATGAGTTTGTGAGTCTATGAACTATTGGCCTTTAGATTGCTCTACATGGAGGGGAGTATTCCTGATTTATATGCTCCGTACCTTCTCATAAAAAGCATGGTTTTTTTATTTTCGAGACGCAATACCCTCATCCACGCATACCGCTACTTCCAAACTGCATCTTCATCCATACTACGGTGACCGAAAGCAAACCAATATTAAACAAAAGACAGATGCATGATCCTTGATGAGTAGTCGCCGACATGGCCCCAACGCCACGTCGTTGATAAGCTCACACTTTTGTGTATAAGCGACGATTTTCTATCGTTGATATTCAATGTAGATAAGGACTAGCATGACCATATCGTGAGACCCGTTCAACATCACGCTATCACACTCTAGCCATGCATATGAGCTAGCTTTCCATTCACAGGAGTGACGACTAAATGCCGGCATTACCATTTAGTCACGGATTACGTGCTAGAAGTGGAAGGTGTAGACTATTGCATTGCCTGAGATAAATTGTGGGATGGACAAGACAAAGTATCTCGCAGTGATTAGAGATGGTATAAGTGATATAAGTGCTATTCATGGATTGTATGGAGGCAGGTTGGTTAGTGATTAAGCTATTACAAGGATATAAGCTTGAAATGCATCCCAAAAACACGGGTAAATAAAATTTCAAGACTACTATAACAATATTGTTGTCTGAAAGAGGTGTAGCTTCCTAGGAATATCCCCGGGTTCTGCTTGGGTATTAGAATAACGAATGTATTTCAACTTTACATACCATGTTGGTGATCTTGAGGTTGGAGGTCTACACAAGTTGACATCGTCGTCACTGGTGGGGCCATTCTGCAGCGATAGTCTTGAATTCTCGGATTCCGAAATCTCGCTTGGAAATGAAACGACTTTAAAATGGCTAAGCCCGTGACAGCGCGGGGACCAATGGGAGTTACACGCTATTATTTAGAGTATTCTGTAATGCAATGCGATGCAGTGTAATACAGTTTAGTAGCAAAGTGGCAGACACCCTTGGATTTGCTAACAAATAGCACACTATGCATATCCAATACTTGACTTGCTTTGGCTCAAGCCTCGTCATGAATTCAACAGGATTAACGCGACGGAACTTTTCAGCAAACATCCGGGACAGACCTCTACCCTTTGCCTATACTCGCCATGTGCAGGACCGCTATACTGCCGATTAGAACTCCCTATCAATACTAAGTCAGGCCTGACGAACCCATTGGAGTATCGTTGTAGATTCAAGGCATAACACATATTCTAAGCAGTTCGATAGAAGGTTCCTAATGGAATCAACTCGATTTCTCGACGACGTAGATTGCCCCGAAAAGGCCAAACACAATAAGATAGAGCATGAGCTCCCAGCGCATCCTACTTACAAGACATGGTGCTTTCACGGCTCTCTCATCGCTGTTTATTCGATATTATTCCTACTCGCGACATTCAAAAGCACGCACAGGATAACGAACCATGATGCTGTCCACGACATGATTCAATGTATGTGGCTCAACTCCGATATTCGGCATATCATGTACTAACACAAGAGTGAGCACCCGCAAGTGTGTCAATAAGGTACGAAACACAATATTTTAAAGACGGTGTCTCGAGTGCTCTCAAGTACTTTGGAGAGCCTAACGATGAGACTGAGGCTGCTTGGGAAGAACTACTAGCACGTAAGCTCCGAATGCATTCACTCCAGAATAAAGTATTTATCCCTGACTGGTAATAGACTCTACTATCCGCCTACACCCTGAGGATATAGCCCGCCTAGGCAGGCCAAGGGGCATCCAACTTCCAGATGGCGATTATATCGGTACAATGACTGTATTCCATGACCTACATTGCCTGCGACGAGTAACTAGGCTTCTCTACGCAGACCACTACTTCCCCAACATGACAGACGAAATCAAAAATATGAATCTCAAACACGCGCGTGAGTTAAAGTCCATCATCGTGTCCTGGGGAGTCGGGACTAGGATGAGCTAACAGGTAGATCAGGGCACTGCTTGGACAGGATTCGACAGTCGGTTCAGTGTCGCGGCGATGTAAGCCTCGGCACATTCATCTGGGGAAAACAACAGCCGATTCCCATTGCCAACTTCACCTCCTTGCACGAATGTGTGAACTGGGATGCGATCTATGAGTGGTCGCGTGGCAGACGAGTGGATGTGTTTGAGCCTGGTCTACTCATTCACCCCACACTTGGTCCAGCATATGCAAATTTAGATAATATGACTTTCACGGGCACTGGGCATGATACGGCGCTTGAGTAGTTAATACGTAACTGCTACACGCTTCCCTAACGAGAGCTAGAAAGCCCCAGGCAGAAACTATAGCGTAGATAGGCCAATACTTGCAATGTACATCCCCGTAATCGCTACCGGCGCTTCACTCTTTCTTAATGTGCATTTCCCTACCTGTAGCATATTATTCATGCAGCCAGGCTACCCAAACCTTAGTCAACCTCTCAGTTTCAGTATAGGTGTGTGTTCGAGAAGCTGAGAGCGATAAGCGAGCCATTCGCGAGTCTAGAATCCTTGTAAGTGCTAATCATTAACTCAAAGTATTCTGGTCGCAATTAGTTGCGTAACCGAGCTCAATCTCGTTATCTGGCCTATAGGATTTGATGGAGGTCGCGCATGTCGAGGTCTTCTTATGGGACAGACAGCATCTTCCATCGCGCGCGATTTACGACACGACCNGCTGCAGCATGCGAGAAAATACAAATTTTGCTTCTTCCACGAATGTTCTTCAGCTTCAAGGGACAAGAGTACGTCAGCTGTGAGCTGTCGGATGATCAAATGCCCGTCTGATGGGGATAGGACTAAGTTCTGACTAGGGTTCAGTTAATCCCGGGACTAGAGGCGCTTCCCGTGGTTGGTAATCCGGGGACAGGGGCAGGGGCCGGACGGGAGATCTCTTGGCCGCTTGGCTCCCCAGATCAACAACGCACACGTGACTACAATATCATTGGAAGATAAGAAACATCGAAAAAGCATACCTGTGCATGGATGATGCATCACAGACGTGCATACTAATTGACCATAAACGTTCTAGGCTCTGCAGGAGCGACCCCTTAGTTTGCAACATGTCGTTCAAGGCGTCTCCCACTCAACTTGAAAACCGATCCTCAAGCTCTCGCTCACATCCTCATCGATTCCCATTACATGTCGAGGCCGGGATGAGGATTTAGCTATGTCGAATAGCAGTGCTCCTTAAATCATGTCCAAGTACCTGAGAATTCATGACGAAGATGAGAGATCTCTGTCTCACGAATCCGAGGATACGCCATACTATCAGGATGCTCACCACTTACAATCCAGCATCTTGTGGAAACAACAGTTGGGTACTAGAGGTTTGTGGTTGATTTTGGGTCTATCTTGGATTATTTCAATCATTTCGGCAATTGCAATTACAGCTTTCGCCACGTTAAGGATTCAAGCTAGTAACTCTCTAGGCACCTTGTCTACTGGATACTCTAGTGACTTTGGTATGGGAAGACTTCGTTATTTACCTATATGTCAACGAGTGAACATGCACTAACAGAAATTTACTAGGCCCTGCAAAAGCCGCTGCTAGTATACAGCAGAAAACGTTCACTGGGAGCCCCCGATTTGATCCACAGAATGGAGAGTACATACCGCCTGAATCACCGAGTTGGAAATACATCGGCTCAGGTCCCAAAGTAGATGCAGCATGGTTAGTTCTCTGGAGTCTTCTATTCCCCTTTTAGTATGTTTAAGAGCTAAAAGTTGCCTTCCTCGGCACTTTTTGCTCTTGGTACCCATGCAGGCTCCCGAAATCCTAAGTATTTTTTGCCATAAACGGACATTACTGACTCCAGTGATATAACAGGGAGGAACTATCACATAGTGCGTTTCGTTCGAGCTTCTTAATGAATATGTCTAACAATTTAATAGAACGTTATTTCCTATTAACCGACGAAGAAGCAAAACAGGCTTGGGGCGATGACTATACTGAATATTGGAACAACCAATGGGGAGGTTATCTCGGGGGGTACGGTCATTCCTTCAAAATTTGTCGCTTTGCATTCCGTGCTAACAAGTAGTAAGACTTGATATGTTCCATACTCTCCACTGCTTGGTTCGTTTCCTAACTCACTGGAATTGCATCAACGAGCATTCACTGACTTTGGATTAGGACCATATACGGATGTCTTTTTACCCTGAAGAGTATGTATTAGATGGTATTCATGGCGACATGCATCAAAGTAAGTTCACAGCGGCGGGAGGCCTAGCAAGTGAAAGATTTGAAATATCTAACAACTCCAACTAGTACATTGTATTGATCACATACGGCAAATGATTCAATGCAATGCGGATATGACTGTCATCCCTACTCGCTGGTATGGCTCCATTCATCAGAATTATATTGATTCGGATAGAACACACACTTGCAGAGATTTCAGCAAGGTCAGAGAGTGGGCATCTAGCCGGTACAACGGACCGTCCGCGGTTAAACCTCGTCATCCAAATGGTACACTGTGGGAGGACTTCCGCTTTCCAGAATAGATAGTTGTAACTCGAGGCCCTACCTCTAGGCCCTAGGAGATATAGATTTAGAACAAAACTTTATAAAGATCTCAGCTTAGTACAAAGCATTGTTAAGCATCACTCTATATGTGCTTATTTATTCTACTACCGGGTTGCGTAGCTTAATGCTACTATAGGTATAATTTCGCTTACATACACCAAACAGTGGACTTACCGACGAAGCAGCTCGAATGAACTGAAAACAGATAAATTGGCCAGTTCTCTCATGCTGAATAGCTGGTATTACTCCTTCTTCCTTATCAGTCTAGCGATTTCAAACATATGTAGAGTTGCAAGAGTAAGTGCTTACTCACTCATCAATAGAATTAATAACGAAAATCAAATTTGTTTGTGAGGTGTTACATCAAGGCCTAGGATCCTAAATAGCACGTTGACATTTTCAACGTTTTAGCGCGCGAGCATATCTATAACTCTCTCTATATAAATTTGTGAAATACTCTTAACAAGCCCATGTACTCCTTGCCCGAATATTGGTACCCCATTTATATAAAACAAAAGGGATGGGAGCTGCTAGTGTACTGATTACCCCTAGAAGGGTCAACGTCCAATGTGTCCCTATGTTTCCGTACAATGGTATTCCAACCACTGTGAACGCACCCGCCGAAATATAGCGAGTCAATGCGTTGAAAGTCAACGCAGATGCAGCGTAGATTTCGTAACAATCGATAATATACATATTTGCTGACATGAAAACGCACACGATCCCGAACCCTATTAGGACTGAAGCAAAAATCGGCGACCAGATTGAGATAAATGACTGATAAAATTAGCTTAGGACAAGAGAAATTGCAATTTGGTTTCGGCCTAGAAAAATAAATGTAACTCACGTAATCTGTCCATGCCATCCAAAACAGCCCGACTGGCACAGTTGGTGCCCCTATCATGGCGAAGTACAGTCTGTTTTCGCGGTTCAACATCTCCCCTGATCCCTTATCCCCATCCCGTTGCAATTGCTTCACGGTGCTGCTGTATATCCAAGGGAGGAGAACGACAGGAAGTAGTATCCCTACAAGCAATCCTATAAAGGCGGTATTCGACAGATTCTCACTAATACCGTATACATCGGCGAAGATGTAGGAGTAGCTAGATCCCAATCCATGAGTAAAAATTCTATAAAGCGAGGATTGGGACATGGATTACCCGTCAAGAAATGTAAATAAAATAATGTAGTTTATCGTTAAGTACACCGTGAAACTTATGACAATCGGTTCAAAGCATAGCAGGAATGGACGCCCAAAGCTGCGCTTTAGGATCACGCTGGTTTCGCTAGCGTCCGAAGCCTCCTTTCTTGTTTTAAACCGTGTATCGCCAGTGTACTTACGAAAAGCGGCTGCCTTTAGATGTAAGATGCGAGGAGCGAATGTCTCGCGTTTCAAGAGGAACAGCAATGCAATGCAGAAACCGGTGAGTATCAGAGTCAACCACTCGACCCATCGCCAGGTTAAGTCGGGATGGTTGCCGATCCAAGTTCCAACAATGGGTCCTAGATCAGTTTCAAAATATTCGTTAGTTGTCATGTACATAGGGTTAGCATGTATCTTCTACATACCAAACACAGCACCGCCGAAGCCCGGTATGGCATAGAACGGAAAGGCAAAGGTCCTCTCGAGCGGTGACCACATATCAGAGATCGATCCTCCGGCTACGGTTAGAGGAGCAGAAGATGATACCCCCATAAGAAACCGAAATATCAGCTGTGCGGTAATGTTGGGGGAGAGAGCCGAACCAATAGTCCAGCCCTCAAATATTAGGAGCGAAACAATGTATACCGGCTGTCGTCCCACGAGTTCGGATAACGGGCTCGCAAGAAGTGCACCGGCGCCAAAGCCTACTAGGAAGAGGCCCGTAGCCAATGACTCGACGATGTGAGAGACGCCAAATTCGGCGGCGGCTCGAGCGATGATGACGCTGTCGATGGAGCTGGCCGACGTGGCAAAGAAAGCGACGACACAGACGAGGAACGTCGATCCAAGACGAGTTGTTGTTGGCCACCGCTTAGGGTTGAACGAATCTTCCTCATCTGTCCACCCGACATCGTAATACCACCTTCCGTCCTGATCTATTTGACGCGTTATACCTGGGATGCTCAGATACGCGTCCTCGGCGGATGTTTCGGCTATTACTGCTTCAATGTCTATCGTTGTTGGATCTTCTTTGTCACTCTCTTCGACCAAGGTAGGTTCGTTTATGGTAGCTATCTGCTCTAGTTGATGCTGGACTTGCTTTACAAGCGCTCGCCGTTGCAGAATGAAAGCCATGGTGAAAAGGGGTAGCTGTAATGCAAGACCGTCGTCATAGGAAATATAAGCTAAGAAGAAGCTAGAGGCAGAAAACCACCAACTGCCAATCTTCAGTCAACGGCGTAAGTGTAGATTTAAGAGTCCCTAACCAGGCCTCATGGACCTTAATTTTCACTTTATACCCTTCATATCTCCTGCAATAGCACATGCTTACAGCCCAAAGTGGAGCACCCATAATACGGAGACTCTACTGGTACCTAACGTTGAAGGGGCTGATTAGAAATTAGATGTATAGTAAGTATTGGGAAAACAACTTTCCAAGTGCAGAGATTTTCAGTAAAATATAGGTGAGTTGTGGTCATATGGCACATCTCCGAGTCTAAGATCGGACCAAGCTAACTCCGTATCAGCCACTGTCACACCCCTGTCTCGGGGCCGTTCCGAACATCAGAGTCTGCTACTCCTGTACGAAAAGAACCACCGATTAGAAATCGAGTTGTACAACCAGGGGCTGATGATAATCGGACCGGGTAAGAGACATGACTGTCAGAATAACCTCATCTGATGTGCAATACTGAGAGTTGGCAATTCCATTTTCCTACCGGGACTTATCTGTAGCCGTTTTGTCTTTACATGCCACCGTCTTCAAAGAGTGGCTACACTAGGCATAACCCATCGACATTTTCGGCTAGCGAGATCTCCCAAACTTATTACACAGTAAAAATGACGCCTTATGTTCGGGTAGTTTGTTATCCACTGTCGCAGTTCGGAGAAAACGGTGAATCTCGTCAGCAATTAGTTTTTCTCTCAGATAATGAGAACCTGGGTATATGATTTCATTATGCGCAATAAGCCTCCTTGCCCCCTTTGAGTCTAGGTAAATACTAGCGTGCCCAAAAAAACATAAGAGGGGTTTCAACAGAAATATCTTTAGCCATTATCACCCAATATTCCATCTAGGAAATTCTATATCTTTGTCAGAATGTACCCTCGCGACTAGTTCTATTGTAAGTGATAACTTGCCCAATCGACAGTATTTGGATTGAGCCACTGTAGGTTGTCAACCCACGTGTCAAGGGTTTCGAGAAATGTAGAGTTTGCCGCATTAGGCCACTTGTATGGGTCGGGAAATAGGAGGGATCTGCATCGTGCTTAGTTCTTCAATCTTCGCTACTTACTATAGATCACGAATTGACACCTACTGTAATTGGGAGAGGATAGGGTAGGCTTTCATACAGATTGGGCTTCGATTCTGCAGTTTCTCGATACGATTGACTGTTGCAATAAAAGCCTCCCTATATTGCAGCGAACCTGAAATATGAGACTCTTCCTCTAGAAGACACGAGGCTAACGCTACGGCTCCGTGTACGGCATAGAAGCTATGTAGGCCATGCATCGTCCAGCGGCAAGGACGAAGCCGAGGGACCTCCCAGAACCGTCGATGCAGTTCTAACAGGGCTGCACCAGAAGTGATACACTTCGCTCGGGACTGTTGGCGGAAACAGGCCGAGTTGGAGCGCGGGCGACAAAAAGGCTGATGGATTAGGAGATAGAGATGATGGCCATGAAATTGTAGGGACCAGTGAGCGAAACTCGAGAAGTCTAGGAGACTGGGAACATCTTCATCGTCAGGAAGAAATGTCGCGGCCCATTGACGCTGCTCCTCGGCTATCTCAGCATCGAATAGATCCCGTGTCTTCTCATCGAACTTGTTGGGCCCCTTTAGGTGTCTGCATATTTTACTAGACAGTTGAAACAGGCGAATTTTAAATATCATGACCGACATCTGCGTTGGTCGTTGGGAAGGCTGTGATATCGAATCCTCGCGTATGTCAATATCATTCACATCAGCAGGCATTGTTGCTGAAACATTTGCTAGGAACAGCATATCAACACCCGGATACGAAACCATTTGGTACGCATACAACGAGAGGAGGCCCGCCCAGCAGCGCCGTCGGCGCTCCATCTCAAGGCGACTCAACCCTGGGGGAGTGGATTCGGCATTACAATGTAGTGCGATGCTAATATTTAAGGCAATACCTAGAAGCGTCCAGCCACGCTCAACACCTTCCTCATGACAGATCTCGTATACGATGAGCAATAACGCTTGAAGCGTGCTCAGTCGATATCTAGTCAAGAATTGGTCTTTTGACAGACATATCATAGCTGCCTCTCGATAGCGCCGTGTGGTCATGTTCGAGTATTGAAGCGTAGAACTATTGGGATTGATATCAGCTGGTAGGGCGCTGTCATAATCGAGTGTGTGAAGACCGATGGAGAGCAACATAAAGAGCACAGCTAGCCAAGACAAGTCAACCGAGGAAGGGTTTCCAACAAAAGCGGCATACTCCTTCTGAAAAGTCGGGCCATGCAATATAGGGAAGAATTGGGACATATACATGAAGAATTGTGAGATGAGATAGTCGCATGATTGGGGTGGCGGTACCAGTGTCAGGATATCATCCTTGGAAAGCTGAGGCTCGGAGGGGAATGGGAAGCAGATGCCAGCGGCGCGGGATACCGCATCGTCAGGCGTGAACGTTGATGGTTCATCTGGGTTCATTGGCCTTCGCAACACTTCCTCCCAGCGTCCGTGAGTTAAAGCATGACGTTCCCGAAGTTCGGCGGGGCTAGTGTTTACTGGTTCTTCTGATGCTACGGCAGTGTCCGCATTGTGTGCGATGTCCGTACTCTCTGCTGGGACTGGGGCTCTAGATGCTATCTGGACGCCTCCGGCGGCGTCGTCTTCTGATTGACATGGTGCTGGCACTGCTGGTGGTGCTACTGCTGTAGCGGGCTCTGGTGTCTCCAGGGACCCGGATGACCGTTCATATACACATGAGTCGGCACATTTCCGCCGTATGCATGAGACGCACGGGTTCTGACGATCACAGCGCAACTTAGAATGCCGGCAAGGCTCACAACTTATCGGTTTACGCGGGCGACGCTTATATGTCTTCACGATTCCCTCACTAATACGGCTAGAGTTGGAGGTGGAGGCGATGCTTGATCTCGGCATGTCTGTTTGGGCTCAAACGAAGCACCTTAAGTCTAAGTATTTTAGGGTCTCTAGTTGCCTTTGGCAAAGCTGACAAGGATAACAGCGTGGAGACCCGATGACGAATATTTTTTTAGACTGGGTATCGGCCATGGAGGAAACTAAGTCCGAGGCTGATTAGCTTGCGCGGAGATTTCGGGATGATCATTTATTTAATTGCGTTTGGGTTAGGCTGATAAGCTTAGCTCGGTCGCATCTCCGAGGTTAAGTACCTCCTTTATTAGGCCATGGACTGCCTAGATGGCTATTGAGTTGTCTAGGTATCTAAGAAGTCAGATCCGAGAATGACGCCACATAAATTTTCTACGATGAGGCGAGAATCAGCTTAGCTACCTCGGCCGTACGGAGTTATTCTTAGCTCACTCAATTTGCCCAATGTAGCAAGACGGTGGCTCCAGTTTTTAACCTTATCCTTAGTCATAATATCCTAGTTATAAAAGCCCGGGAGTCCATGCCAGTGTTTGTTAAGCCAAAAGGAAATTTATAACACAGTTTGAAAAGTGCGACAGATGTAATGAATACTCGGCCTTAGTAGGATATCAAACAAGAGGCCGAGTGTTGAGAATGGAATTCTCCTCGACGAGGGATTCGGGTACGGCAGTCATGGTGCCAATAATAATAAGGGAAGTTAAAGCGATTCATATGTGCAAACTCCTTTTCAAATCGGTTTCTACCAAGCAGGCCATACCCTGATTCCTTAAAAGTCAATTCTTATTGTAATCATTCAACATTAACAAAACAAAAATCAAAATTTCTAATTTCTATATTATGGTCCTCAGCTAAATGGCCTCGGTGTTGTCGTGACAAAGATGTACGTTACACCCAAGTATTAATTTACATAGTAAATGGTAAATATTGACTACGTGCCATTGACTCCTATCACAATATAGATAGCTCTAACACCTCAAACCCCCGAAACTTGCGAGTGGTTAAAGAAATAGATTATATCAACCAGCGACTCGAGTGACCTTTGTCGGTGGTTTAGATATTTGGCGATAGCAAAACAACTATGTATTCACACTTTGCGAAGGAAATAAGTCAATATAGTGTAAAGAATTTAATTTGTGGCTATTTAAACAGAACTCCGAACTTATCTCCCCTGTCTAATAATAGGTGAAAGAAATTTTACAAAAGCAACCCCACACATACAAAAATAGGAGATATTATCTTGATGGCTCAGCACCACCTCACTGCCATCTCAGCTCTGAACCTCATCAAAATAGCTGCAGCTGATCAAGTGCCAGACTTGACAGCCTTCTGCTTTCGGGTAGGTAGTGGTACTAGAGCTTGTTTCGTTGGTCCAAGAGGATTAGCCCACTCATGATAGCTTAGTATTATCCATTATGGACATCAGCTACTTAGGCTTAGGCTTAGGCTTGGGCTTGGGCTTTTTAGTACCCGTAGTATCGTAGCCGTCTCTACCCATTTCTGTTTGTTGTTTAGAGTTGTGTTTTGGAATGTAGTTGTGTGTGGAGATATCAATGTAGTGTTTGGATGGTTCTGGATGTCTAGGTGCTGGTTGGTAGAAAGTGAGGTCACAGAAGGGAAGAAGACCGAGAATTTATATACAGGAGGAGGAACAACTTGTTTGCTTCAACAGAATGGGAGAATGGCTTGTTCTTCTACCAGTGAACGGTCGTTACATAGAGGCTGTTTTCACTTTGATCCTAACAATAGCAGTGTATTGTTGTAGATAAAGTCTTTACATCCCAGCATAGAGTTCCAAATGCCAGTCGGGAATGGTACAGTGCTATCTCGAGGGGCTACAAGTCTACAGGGTAGACCCCAGCTCTTCTGTCACATATCAGAGATGCATCACCTTTCGTAGTATCAAAGACAATGTATACCCTCTCGCCCTAAACCAAATCTGGGCAATTTCAAATGGATCTATCTCAAAAATGGTACGGTTTTCTCGATTATTAACTGTTGATGAGGCCTTCTATCTAGCC
>JAPESX010000156.1:0-26593 GCA_029590615.1 Nemania bipapillata | reverse complement strand
CCTGGGTCAGGTACACCCTGTCGTAGGGCTTGGCGGAGAAAACGGCGAGCTGCATGTTCGTCAAATGCTGTCTTGTGTGTTTTATGTTTTGTGCCTCGTGCTTTGTGCTTTGTGATTTGTGCTTTATGATTTGTGATTTCTGTAGTATGTAAATGAGGGTTGTGCTTAGGTCAATTTATATCTAGTCTATCTACCTCGTATGTGTTTTGGGAGTTGAAATGCCCGCCTTAAGCCAAGTTATGGCATCAGCATTCTGTCAGACCTCTGGCCACACACTTGTATAAACATCATATCCCTTGGCGTTGTGGTAGGTAGTACTCAGTAGGTACATGCTGTAAGCTAGGTACTGGCTGTGGCGCTATGTACCCGGAGCTAGGGTAGCCATTGCATTGCCAAACTAGGCAATATGTCGAACCATTTTCACCGCTTATTTGATCTAGTCCTAGACTAGCTAAGCCATCAACTAAGCCTCTAAATGGGCACCCTGAACAGACCTGACATATAGGTAGGGTGTGGTGCTAAAAGTGACAGTTATCTGGGTACTTGCCACGCCATTCTATAATACTAGGTAGCTGGGAATCTTGGTTGGCTGTCGCTCTTTATACATGAAACTGCGAAAATGAAGGCCCTTCATTCTATCGTCAATCATACTTAGGGCGAATGTATATATACCTGTCTGATACTTCTCGCCTCGGCGCCGTGTAATATAGTTTGAAAGGCTCCAGTCGCGCCTCTATATTCACCTGGCCCATATGTTGCTGAAGCCAAGAGATGTAGGTGCAAACCTCTGTGTAATTATCAAAGTAAGAAGTGTGATGTCTAAGCGACTCGTCTTGTCTATGATACTCGTGGCGTAAATTTGGGTTGTACATAGGTAGGCACAAGGATGATACTTGCCTCGTAGCTCTGATTCAGGGCGATTCCTTCTCCTTCTCCTTCTCCTTCTCCTTCTCCTTCTCCTTCTCCTTCTCCTTCTCCTTCTCCTTCTCCTTCTCCTTCTCCTTCTCCTTCTCCTTCTCCTTCTCCTTCTCCTTCTCCTTCTCCTTCTCTTTCCCTTTCCCTTTCAAGGAAGCTCCGGCAGTAAACTGGGAAGCTGACATCGAACTTCATCGAATCTTGATACATCATTACATGTCTAGCCAAGGCACTTTAGCTGCTCGAACAGGCATTTCTCTGTCACTGGTAGCTCATTATCACTGATCTCCTCTTGTATGAAGCTAAATATCTCACTGCATCTAGAAAAAAGAACTAATATCACAGAAACGATCTTATAGTCCTCGCATATTCGTGAAGTATAGCTTTCTAGCTCCTCTAGCTCGAGGCCTAGCTTCGATTTGCTGATCTCTTGGCTGACGTCTGAAGAACCGACCATATGGTTGAGATCGGTCTCCTGTTTGTCTACCTAGTGCGTCTATGATCTTCCTTACGAGGTTATGGGAAGGGGCGAGTCTTGTCGCCTTGCCTAGTCTATGCAGCGAATCGACCAGATTTAGGCTTTGCTGGAGATCACCCCATTCAGGACTTGCTGGCGGACCTTCAGTGAGTGGATCTGGCAAACTGCAATTAAGATACTCTAGCTTGAACATGGTTATTTATCGGTTTCAGTGAACATACCCACGAAAGGCTCTTCGAATATTTCGCTAACGGAAAATCCTTGATTTGAACCTAGTGGCAAGCGTGGAACTGAGACCCGTATACCCTGCTCATCGTAGGATAGTAGGGCGATCGCGCGTTCAATATGGACAGCTTTCTATTAGATCTCCTCGATAAATAGACGAATGTCGATCACGATTAATGTCAAGAGGTGAGAGATAGGCTACCTAAGGGACACGGCCCGCTTTCGTGGTTGAATAATGTCTTACAACATGTGATAGAGGCTATCTAAGAGTTTTGCTATAGGCCTCCTTACTTGCATTAGTCTTCGGAAATCTCCTTGCTTTTCCTAAGGTGGTTCTGTGTCTATTCTCCCTTAAAAAGCGCAATAGAATATATGTTGTTTTTCTCAAGTAAATCCTCTGATATCTGATAACTCGCAAATCCTGTAAAATAAGGTGCTTGAATTCTTGTCCGAAGAATTGATGTAGACTTCTTACGGAAACATGCCCTCAGAGCGCATTTAAAAAGTATGCTTCGTTAAGAGCTAGGCGGGCACTCTAATCTATGTAGTTAGGCCTAATATGAATATTATTAGGCTGACCTTCGAGCATTGTCGTATAGGGCTAGTATTTGGGCTGTCAAAATCTTGGGATTCAACTCATAACTATATGTATATCCACGTACTTATGTTGTAGCAGGATATTCAATACCATGATTGTATATTTAGTATCATGTATAAACATCGATTAACTTGGACGCGGTTGTATATGATTTTGTTATGTCTTTTATTTTGAAATACCTCCTATCCTGATCAAGTTACTTCTTTAGAGCCTAATTTGACGGCCATCTACCTATTTCTATTAAAGATAGACTGACGTTCATGTAGGTTGTACAGTACGTTAGGCTTGACAATTCTATACCCCTGTTCTAGTCTAATCGATTCGTTAGACTAGCCTATCGGCACTTAGAAAAATAGGCTTAGCTACCCCAGACTTTACACCTGATTGGCTAATAGTCTACTAGACTGACACTAGTATTAGACGCTCCACGATCTCGCCTATCCTAGTAAGGTTAAAATAAAACTTTATCTAGTATAGTGTCTCAATAGTAGTCTCGATTTCTTACACCTTAGTCTGACTTCCCTTAGCTTTCTCACTTGCATCTCAACGTCCAACAACTCCTCCTGAGTCGAGGAGAATATCAAAAATCTGTCGAAAACATGGCACAGTACTCGGCGGAGTCGGGCGAGGTGCAATATGAGGCAGTTCGAGACCTTCCACCGTCGGAGTCCACTCCACTATTGACGGACTCGTCATCACCGGCTCTGGTCTCAAGCAAGGACGACGTGTGGTCAGAGATATGGCTGCTCATGCGGTATGCTCTGCCGCTTATTGCCACATATCTACTTCAGTATTCATGGTGTATCATTGTGACCTTTATCTCAGGACATCTAAGCGCCGATGATCTGGCCGCCGCGAGCATTGGCATGACTACCATGAACATTGTCGGATTTGCGGCGTTCGAGGGCATGGCCACAGCCCTCGACACCCTATGTTCCCAAGCGTATGGCTCCGGCAATCTAGTTGGTGTCGGCCTTCACGTTCAGCGAATGATGATCATAATTATGTGCGCAGCTGTGCCAATTGGCGCCATCTGGGTCGTCTCACCGTGGCTGCTGTCGCTGTTCGTAAAGCAGCACCATCTTGCTGTTCTGGCGGGAACGTTCCTGCGTGTGAGCATAATAGGCATGCCGGGTTACGCGTCATTCGAGGCCCTGAAACGCTTCCTTCAAGCTCAGGGTAACTTCAAAGCCGCCAGTGAGTTATTTTCAAAATGCCCACTTTCCCCCTAAGTAGTATATGCTGACTCTGACGATCGTAGTGTGTGTTCTTGTCATATGCGCTCCGGTCAATGCTCTACTTAGCTGGCTATTTGCTTCAAAGCTGGGAATGGGCCTTGCAGGTGCTGCTTTGGGTGCTGCACTCACAAACAACCTTCGTCCTACGCTGCTATTGTTGTACATCGTGAGTCCCGCTGGCACGTGGTCACACCAATGCTGGGGAGGGTTTTCTCGTGCCGCCTTATCGTTCCCTAAACTGTGGCCAATGCTCAAACTCTCTGTTGCGGGTACCGCTGTTAACTTGGCCGAGTGGGCTGCATTTGAGATCGTTACCTTTAGTACGTCGTACCTGGGTACGGAACAGTAAGTATTTGAGAATCGACTATATCCTATCTAGGCTGGGGACAATCTTTGTCTCACGTGCNTTTCGCAATGGCCCCAGCAGAACCTCCCCTTGTACTTGCATAGTCTAGATACTTGTTCCCTCTTTCTAGGAGTCTTGCTAGGCCAGAGAGGGTCCCGAGCCTAGGGAATATTCCCACCGAGAGCCGGCCCATGAGCGCTACATCTCCAGTTGTGATGTAATCATCGCGTTGGCTTGCAAGATGGCACACGAGCGGAAGGATGGCAGCCCATTCGGCAATGATATTGGGAAGAGGTGGGCATGAGATTAATGATGTGATGCCCAAGGATCCTAGCCTAGCTTCCGATGGAGAAGAGAATATAGACATCACCGGGTTGATTTGAATAGATACTAAAAACATACAAGAATGAACACCCCTGAATCAATATCAGCCAAGTAGAAGCTAATCGGACTTTTGAAACACGATACTATCTTAAGAATACGCGCGGGACAAAGCGTTTATTCCAGACTTAATGCACGACAACACTGGTACTGCAATGAAGGTGTCTAGTTGAGGCTCTTTCGTGGACTATGTGGCGCAAGGCTTCCTAGGAGGTTGACTAAATCAAGGCAACTAGCACCAATGCAATGTTCGCGAATAAAATCGTGCGCGAAGATTTCGGTCAGCATTCACATGAGCCAGGCGGGCTATGCAGTCGGTTTTTCCACATCAGCTCATGTACATGCATTGGGCGCTAATAAACGAGATCTAAAGGCTCACTCTAGTGAAGACAGCCAATAAAACGAAAGATAACTTGTCCATTCCCAATTTATGGTAAAAAGGAGGCTGCACGGAGGCGGCACGCAGAGCCATAAATTTAGGGGCAGTGCTATCTAAAAGTACATATTCTATCCTTCATCTGACTACGTTTAGGCTGACGGTTTACTTTTGACCCCCCTTTCCTGGCACGGCGCTCCGCGGTTTCCGTTTTCTTCATTAAAAACCCAATAGCCAATTAAAGCATGGTAAATTTGTTGCTAATTTTACTGATGCATTCTTGAACCGCTCGTCATAGTTGCTCTCGTGAACCGTTCTATCATCTGCCGGAGTTTATTTCACTTCACGCTAGATTCAACCCAGAACGAGAACTTATGAACTGGAACTATGATGAAGCTTAGTTTTGCAGTGACTGAAAAAAAGGTCTCAATAAAAGACTGCTATGCATATAAATAAATATTAATTGATAGCCGCAACTTATCAGATACCTTTTTGTGTGTTGGAAATCCTCTTGCCACAAGGTATAGCGACCGCTGCGACAAACTCAAGAGACACCATCATGAATATTCAGAAGAGGGACGTTGTGAGCCACGGGAAGGCCGAACAAAGAGGATCAATCGCGTATATAGGAAACGTAGGGCTTAGAGGAGTTGAGAAACCCCTGCGTAGCAACACTAATGTATCAGCTATACTAAACTAATAAAATCCGACATCTCTTGTTGGGTCCCTAATTGCTGTTGCCACTGCTGTTGCCACTGTTGTTGCGGTTGCGATTGCTGTTGCGGTTGCGGTTGCTGTTGCTGTTGCTGTTGCTGTTGCAAAGGTCGAATGCATTCCCGGCCAACTCTAGATTCGTGGTGTCTCCTCAAGGTCTCGGCACGGGCAAACAACTTTCCACAACCCCAGGTACCCCCATTTTCCAGAACCCCATGACAAACATGTTCCTTGTCTCCTGTATGAGTTTTCAAATGACGGGTATGATCACTTAAACGGGCGAAGTCTTTGCCACATAAAGTGCAGGGGTGTCGATCCTCTACCTCGTGGGTTTTGCGATGCGACTGCAAATTATATCGCTTTTTATAGACCATACCGCAGTCTTGGCACTTGAACTCTGTCTGCCGAGGCCGTTTTCGTCGATGCACTTGCTGTTGCTCAGGTTCTGACTCGGAATCTACCTCGGGCTGTGGCATTACAGCCGCTCGCAGATCTGCTATGCCCTGATCTGGTACTACAAGTGAGTGGCTGTTCGAAGTGCTGTTCTGAACGTCTTGATCGGTCGGGAACTCTTCGTCTCTCAGCTCCGAGGTAAAATGGGTCTCTCTCACATGCTTCTCACGTTCCGTTGAAGAAGAAAACCCAAACATGTATCCTACACACTTCTCTTCCGAGCATCGGAATGGTCTTTCATGTTTACTGATGTGCTTGTCTCGCTCAGCGGCCGAGGGGAAGCCCGTAGCAAAAAAATCACAGCTGAATCTAGGGCATTTGAAGAGATTATCTCCATATCTTTGAGTGATCGTTTCCTGGACGTCCTCGGCAAGTGCGCCAGATGATAATATACCTTCCAGGACACCCCGAACACTGTCGACTATGTCAGCTAGATCCAAAGCAATTTCGTCTCTCTTCATCTTTCCAAATGTCTTTAGTTGTTTTCTCATCGAAGCTACTGCCTGCTCGAGTTGGTCGTAGAAAGAACAATCTGCGAAGAATTGCAGTCTTTCGCTGTACCGCTTGGCTAGCGTCAATGTGGTTTTTGGAGAATTCCAATGCTGGGGAATGAAGACGTCTAACGACTCTGCCAGCTGTTCCATCAAATTGTCGTCTTCGTCCTTTTTAATAATGGCAGCTGTCTCCAAATGGCGGTGCCAGTAGATAACTGCATATTCCATGAACCCATAATCCCCATTCAATACACTCTCTTCCTTAGGCGGGCGTGCATACGCAGGAAGATTTAAATAGTCAATACACAAGGTTGCAAGTTTGAGTTCCTCAGCTGATAGGTTAATATGGTTGTTGTTAACCAAGAAACTAAACGACTCTGAATTAGTTGATGTGCCTTATAACTATTAGATTGTGGTGTCAGGACTCACGACTTGGCTGTCAAATGAACAAACTCAAGGGTACCATCCGATCGGGTTTCTACCAATGATGCACAGAGATCCTTTGGAGATTTTATAAAACTCTGACGCTCAGAGGCGACGATCCGGCCCTCCAAATTGATAGAATTCATTCCTTGAATCTCATGCCATTTGAGCGGTCTCTTTGCACATACCAGCCAACCTAGCAGCTTCATTGTGTCATCCATAGCCGCTTTAGGAGCTTGGAGAGTCATTCTATCCATGATTCGGCTATACCTGCTGTACTTTTAGCAAACAAGTTCTCTAGCGAGAGCTTGGGACTTACGCATCGTTTATCTCGCTTGGGAGGTCATCTAATTCTAGCTCGTCCAATCCCTGCACGGTTGCTTGCCCAGACAGCTCGATCCATACGAGTTTTGCAAGAAGGAAGAGTCCTTACATTAGCGTTAGTAACTTATATGAGCAAGGCTAATTGCGAAGCTAGTGACAAACATGCCTTTTGCAACATCTACTACCTTCGTAGCAAGTTTACCAGCCTTCTCTTCAGTAATAAGTAGTGGATGCTCCTCTCTGAGCTTCTTAGCTTCTATCCGGCTGTATTCTTCAATGTCCTGTTTGTTGTCTTCAGCTCTGATCTTGATGCTCGCAATGTCAGCAAAATCTTTTCGAGCAGGACCGTCATCCTGGCTAACGAAGAGGCACCGTATTCTCTCCGGCTCGTTGGTGGGAAGATCCTCAACCAGTTTCCTGAACCACTGCGTAATATACTTCCGCTGGTCTCGTGGACATTCATCCAACCCATCGAGGATAATATATGCACTTTTACAGTTTGTGAAGCCGAGCTTCAGAAGCTCTTCCACTACCACTGGCGAGGTTAGCACCGCTTCACCACTGCGGCAAGACTTCTGATAGAAAGTAGGCAATAATCCACTATCCTGTCTAAGAAACTGCACAAGGAGACTGCGGCCGAGTGCTACAAAGTTATCTCTTTCTGAGTTTTCGTGCTTGCAGTAGAAGAATAGAACTGTTGGCGCTGGATTCAACCTTCGGGCTTCCTCCACAACGAGAGAGGCGAGAACAGTCTTTCCTATTTCAGTGTCAGCATATGGTGCTAAGAATAAGCTTAGAGTGTTGAGAATATGGTTACCTGCACCAGGGATACCGTTGAGCCACAGTAATGGAGGAATTATTGGAAACCGCGGGTTAAACCATTCTTGAAAGAGCGGAGTTTCTAAGAGCCACTTTCCAGTCTCGGGATATTCTGCTCGAGTCTTCGTGTGAATTTCTTGGTCGGTGTCGACATTCGTCGCTCTAAGCCAACCGTGCACATCTCGGATTCGCCGCATATCTTGCTCGTCAAGCTCATGGTCCTGGATTTGCCGGGCATGCAGATTCCTTTCCTGGACTTCTTTGATCTGAGAGGGAGTGGCATGGTCCTCAATCAAGCTCCGATGTCGACTTATGCTGTCTATGATGCTAGAGAAGCGAGATTTGCATGCATCCCATGNTTTCGCTGAAAACTTGCTGCCATTCTATAGGACAGTCAATAGGTCTTGTCAAGAGTAGGAGGGCAGAGGACTGGGAAACTGACGGGGCCTATGAAAGTAACCCAGAATGATACGATGGAACTTGAGGATGTCCTCATACATATCCGAGAGCACTACAATCATGTGTGGTGTAGTGTGGAAGAGATCCTGGTACTGTAAAAGAAGAGGAAACCTCTCTCCCATCTGCTCATATACATTTAGAAGTTCGGAAAAGGCACCATCAACTATGCTCGTTGCCTATTAACACCTTTCAGTCGTCGGGACGTTCCCAGTCCATCACTAGGGTTTTCTATACCTGTAGTAAGAACTTAATGGGTCCCTATGACGAACGACGAGATGAGCTGCTGTGCGTGCTACAAGGTAATAATAGGTATAGTAATCGGCATAGTATGTGCTGAGTGCTAAGAACGACTCACCCATACAAAGGCAACAATATCATCGTTGCTGTAGAATTTCTCAACCACTTTTCCATACTGTTCAATTGCCTCGAGGAATGGCTGCAGTCGGTTCAGGTTATGTAGTCGCCGTTGCGCATGTTGTCTATCCTGCAAAGTCCCAAGACACTTTTGTAGCTCTTTTCGAGTTGTTTTTCTAAAGTCCTCTATCTCCCGTCGTCCCAGCCCCTCTTTAAATTGCCCGAGTACCCTGTCAAAAAGCGATGGATTAATATGGCCGGTCATTGATTAGTATTTCGTGTTTGTACCTCCTTCTACAGGATACCGTTGCTGTTTCAATCATCAATCGAAGAATATAATAGAGCAACGGAAGAGGAAGTGAGATGAAATACCGCCTCTCCCATATTCTGCGATACAAGTGAAGGATCCATCCAACTCGATTATCCTATGACATGACAGCCTGCATGTCACTGTAACAGCCTCCTCCTACGAAACGCCCATCTTTCATAGCTAGGAGTGAGGCCAGCTAGCTTCAGCAGGGTGCATGGTGGGGGCCAAGCCTGAAACCAGTACCACCTAGAAAGTATACCTTAGGTATACTAGCACCAAAACCTCTTAGGCAGTCCTTCTAGAAACATTTAAACCCTTTCAGCGGTTTTCTATGTAGTATTTCCCATTTTCTCCCATTTTTCTTCAATAAAGCAAACACTGAGCTCTAAGAGGCAAAAAATAGGAGCTTCGAGCTACATAACCCCAAGTAGCGATATACGGACCTATACATCCATGGCAAACAACCCTATGGCCCCTCCACGCTAAAGAAAACTTGGCTAGATCACACACCTCCGCTATAAGGCAACTAACAAATGCCGCGCTCTTCAGCTACATACATGGAGTAGCCCCCTAAATCTACCCTGGAATGCCACCTGCAGCACCCTGCATCTGCATATAAGGCGTTCACCGACACATGCTGGTAGGGTAGCAACCAGGCTCCCTCATCATCATTAGCACCGCCCAGCTGTAAGTCGTATTACGTACTATTATGTCCATGTACGTACATATTGTGGAATTGAAAGTAAAACAAGATGCCGGGTGGTGGTGAGTATGCCTTTTGGCTGGGTTAAGCCTTAGGCGAGGCTTTCTTCTCATGATATGTTCTCTTTCAAGGCACACACTCATTCCGAACCTAGGCTACCCTCTGATATTCTAGTATTCAAAACACCTCGCGAGATAGCGTATCGCATATTCTCCAGTGAACCGCTGCAATCCCTATCCTATTCAGCTTGGTGGATTGTACGGCACTCAGCTACCGTTCAACTTGATTGAGATGGCCTTTTTAGCAGGTGATATGGATAGGTTAGGCTTGCCTTCGCTGAAGCGAACATATCCATTTGGGGGAGAGGAACAGGGATATGCAGATATACCAGTACCAACGGCTGCTGAGAACGTAAGCGAAATTTGGGACTTGGAAACAAACGAGGATACCTGCTTTGGCAGTGTAAGAACACATCTCTCATTATAAGCCTCAACATATCTAACTGCTACTTAGATAATTGATGTTAAAGTGCAACTGTACAACATGGATAGGTTAAGGGGATTCAACGGATCTGAAAGACTGAGTGCCTGGCCCAATAGCCCGGCGCAATCGTTTGATATTGTGCAAGAAGGTGAATACTTTGCTTTACAGTCCGGCGAGAGCAAATTCGGGAGATTAAATAAAGGGCTCTGTCGGCATCTCCATGAAATCGTACCTAAATACAGGGTTCGCATTCAAGCCTACGTGTCAACGGAGGACTGGAATAAAGCCACAAACTCTTGGAATCGCCATGCCCCCAACTATCTTCCTGCAGAAATCAACATCTATGGCGCACGAGCCGAAGCTCAAGAGGTCGGAGCCGCCTTGTCAAAATCTCGCGTCTTTCTGCAAATGCCACGGCATAAAGTAGACGGTGTCGAGTATTACAATCCACATATTCTAAGAATTGAAGGATACCATTCAGAATTAACCTCATTCGAGGAACCTCAGTCATCCCCAGAAAGCACATCTAAGACTACACCAGGAAGTGAAGAAGGAGTAGAATCGCAGCCCAACGATACTGCTATGGTTGATTCAATTCTCGACTCGTTATCTCATCATGATGTTCTACCAGAAATAACTATTGTTCCAGACATCAGAAGTACACTTCTACCGTATGAAATGCGCCAGCCATGACTGAAAAGGACTAGAACTAACACCCCTTCGCTTGCTACAGACACCAAATTGAGGCGGTCGATTTCATATTCAAGCGAGAAAAGGGGGAAGGATCATCGGATCTGAGCCTATGGAAATATAATGATGTAGACGCAGACGAACCTTTGTATGAAATTGTTCATGCCCTTATCTCACAAGTACTCTACTAATGTGTGTATCCCGCAGTTACCAGCACGTGTTCACTGGAGCAAAGCGGCCAGAGCCAGCTGAGGCTCGGGGTGGTATCATTGCAGATGAAATGGGACTGGGAAAGTCACTCGTCATTTTATCTACAATTGCTGGTTCTCTTGATCGTGCTAAAAGTTTTGTCACCACTGAGAACGAACAGTTATCATCACACCCGCTAAAGAAGGTAGCTTCTGGAGCAACGCTGATTATAGCGCCATCATCGTGTAAGCTTCCACCCCAACTGTGTCTCATGATGAGCTGGGTTAGATAAACGCGGCACCCTATTATTGACTAGTCTTCAGTATTAATTGATAATTGGATTGATGAGATCCGCAAGTATGGCCAATTCCACCTAAGACAGCTCCATGTATTTGGCTGACCATCGAAACAAGGCACATCAATCCCGGAACTCTTCCATTCCACAAGCATCTTGGTCCAGACAGACATAAAGAAACTCAATTTCTCCACGAACGATCGATCGTCTTCACTACCTATGCTACAGTTGCAGCCGAGTTCCGGCGCGGCGACCATACTCTAGCTAAGATCAATTGGTTTAGAATTGTATTAGATGAGGGTAAGTTTAAGAAATGATTACACACCGACAGCTTCTTGTCTTAATGTGACTTCTAGCCCACGACATTCGTAATCGGTCCACGAAGCAGTTCCAAGCTGTTACTGGTATTCCGGCTTTACAGCGTTGGTGTCTTACCGGAACTCCTATACAGAATAGCCTTGAGGATCTAGGAGCATTGGTGTCTTTTCTCAAGGTCCCAATATTAGAAAAAGCCCCGACTTTCCGAAAGCTCATCACGAACCCAATTAATTCAGCATCAAAGTCTCGTTTTCAAAACCTTCAGACATTGCTGCAGGCTGTCTGCCTCCGAAGAATGCGCCAGCTCTTAAACCTGCCGGAACCTGTGCCCAAGGTTCAAAAGCTGAATCTTACACCGTCAGAAAAATCCGAGTATGATGATCTGATTGCAGAATGCAGAACTGGAATCGACATGGCAGTGAGTAAACGCGGAAAAGCTAGTGCCAATTCCGCGTTCCTCGAGTCTCTGCTCAAATTACGATTATTCTGCAACCACGGTCGCTCGAATGCCGTACTAGAGTTGGGACCAAAAGGACTACCAGTTGACACTGATGAAGCACTGATGTATCTTCAACAGAAGGGACATGACATCTGCGCTTACTGCTCTGGGATTATATTTGTCATAAATGAAGCAGCGGAAACCGATGGTGGGATATTCATACCCCTCTGCTGTCATTTAGTCTGTCATACCTGTCTGCCTCATCATCGCGACCGGCGTCAGACTTGTCCCATTTGTCCCACAAGCGATGGATCAGCGGATCAAGCTACCTCCTACCAAAGTAGTGTGCATGTTGACCCAGCTACAAGTAATACGGCGAGCGGCACCCTCCCTGCTGGGCCATATCCCTCCAAGTTACTCAAGCTCTTGTCTGACATACGAGAAAACTCTCAACACAAGAGGTAGCTTCACAACGATTCTGCGTTTAGTTCATACAACTAACTACTGGATAACGTAGCATTGTCTTCTCTTGTTGGAAGAAGACGCTCCACCTTGCTGGCGGACTCTTTCAGAAACATGGCATACGATATGACATGATCGACGGCTCGCTCCCCCTGGCCGAACGCGTGAAAGTGCTAAAGGACTTTCGTTCACCAAATGGCTCCAATATTCTACTCATGACACTAGGGACAGGAGCTGTAGGGTAAGTTGCCCTCGCCTCTGGGGCGAGCGGAAAGATTCTGCTTCTCATTGACAATCTTGCAGATTAAACCTTGCAGTTGCATCTCGTATATATCTTTTAGAGCCGCAATGGAACCCATCGATTGAATCCCAAGCCATTGGAAGAGCACTTCGACTCGGACAGACGGCTCAGGTCGTCATCGTCCGCTACATCATGATTGACACCATTGAGGAAGTACGAATTCGCCTGCCCCCCTCACTCTAGTTCCTTACCACTAACAAATAGCAGAGCAATGTCCTGTTTCGCCAAAAGCGAAAGCTCGAGTTAGTAGGTGGCGGATTTGGTAAAGGAAAGACCATGTCACCTGAGACATTTCAAGCATTGCGAGTAAGATAACAATAGGCTTAGCTAGGTTGGAGCCATGCTAACAATTTATAGGATGTGTTTGGCGTTGAGAAGAGTTCGGTACAGCAATAGTGGAAAGTCGCTTCGAAAATTGCCCGCCAGCAACCTGTTAGTTAACCAGCTCTAGCGCTCATGTATATAGCTCAACTACCTGCTCAACAACACAAGCCAAACATAAAGCAACAATGCACCTTTACTCATCTGCACCTTCGCCCTCTCTCAAGGCTTTCCTCTCTATGTATAAAAAGGCCATGTTCTCGTTTATATTATAATGTTAGTTTAGGGTCTACTTTTGAGTAAAACGCGAAACCTAATAGGCTCAGCGACACTCCGAAGTTAGTGGCCCCAGGCGTCGCAGGCCCTCACTAACCTAAGAAAGCCAACTTCAATTAGATTACCAACTAAAGAGGACCATACGCCGCATCAGTATCTACATGAAATGAGTGCTAAAGATTTCATTTCCAGCTACCGAATCAAGTAGGGACAGAGCTTATACCCTTTAATCATGGGTTTCTTCCACGGTCGCCTGTTCCCGCTAGTTAAAAGTTCAGAGGCTCGAATCGTGTGGGCTTGTACTGCCGATAACCATTACAATACGCTAACTTTAGTTGCCCTACTAAATGTCGCGTATTATATGCCAGTTGGTCCAAAATATCAGAATACTTGCTGTATTATAGTAAAATAAGAGACAGAGACTTACCGATACATTAACCTAAGGTTACCCATCCTTCGCGCACACACATGGGGATAACAACTATTCAAATGTTGGAACAGAGGCCAATCTCTAATATTTTCTGCCTTTGGACTATTTCCTCGGCATTAAAAGGCATATAGGCCATTACGTAGTTGTACATAATGGAGATGACGTCGTGCGTGATTCGACTCTCCCCTGGCATATCCTAGACTAGGACCGTCGTCCACCCTCAGGTAGATTCGCTCGCCAGATCTCATGTGAGATTGTGTCCAGCATCACTATACGTGGGATTCACCACTGCCTTCTACCATAACTATCGGTATGGCTATCGGCCCGCCTGGGGAGTTTTCACTCCTTGCAGTTAAGACTTCGACGCCTGTCTCAGTAACAAGCAGAGTGTGTTCTGTGTCCCACTGGTTAGCAATGGCTCATGAATAATTCGAGTATGCTTTGACATGCCAAACTGCGCAGTCCGTTTCCCATCAACCGTTGTATTTGTCCAGTTGTCCGGCCAGTATTTCTCATGAGGCTTGCCTAGCGTAAGTATTGGCTCAATAGTGAAAGTCAGTCCCGGCTTGCAAGATCCCACGGCTTTGTTTTTGGCATAATGCGGTATCCATGGTGGCGGATGGAACTCAGTGCCGATGCCATGGCCTCCCCAGGTTGCGACAACAGAGCAGTCTCGTGATTTCGCGTGCTTTTCGATCACCTTTCCAAACTCCCTTATTGGTGTACCTGGTTTGACTAGTTTAATCGCCTCGTCCAAACATTCGCGCGCTGTCTCAACCACTCGCATCGACTCCGGGTCAGCTTTCGCTCGATCGCCGACATAATACGTCTCGTTTAAATCGGCATGATAGCCCCCATGGTATAGTGAAATATCAAGGTTCAGAATATCACCATCTAGTAAAACTCGGCCGTCAGGTATGCCGTGACAGACAACCTCGTTCGGAGACGTGCACAGAGACTTGGGAAAGTGGTTGTAGTTCAGCGGCGACGGATATGCCTATAACAATTAGAAAGGAGTAGATGGCCAGAGTTTAAATGAGGCTGCCCTTACATCCCTCTCTATACATGCCTTATGACAAACCTCATCTAGGTAGTCTGTAGTAATGCCAGGGCGGACTTCTGCAGCGACGATGTCCAGCACCTCGCGAGATAACCTGCAAACCTTACGCATTGCATCTTGTCCCTTCAAGTCCAATATTGACCACTTCGTCCCATAAAGCCGTTCCCCTACTGGTACGCCGCTCTCGGCCCAGTCAGGTTGCTGGATGGAAACGGGGACGGTGCGCATAGGGGAAAGAGGGTAGACAGGTCGTACGGTGCCAGTAAAGGAGTATGTTGGGAAAGGATTGTAGGGTCCTATAATTGAATGTATCAGACTAAGAGTATGAAACCTTAGCCCTGAGTGATGACAGTAGGAGCTCGTACCTATGTGCGTGCTCACGTCTTCTTTCGTCGTCTTGTGTAGTGCTTTATGTTGACTCTATAGTACGGGATCGGTTAAGCGAATGCTAGATAGGGGACGAGGAAGGGGAGAGTGAACAAACCCAGCTCCTCTCAAAACAGGATTGAGAGCAAAAGAAGCTTTGTTTACCGAGCTTTAGGCATCTCGGACATTGTAAACTTCCAGCGTCCTTTTCACAACCTACTCCCGAACATGTCAAGTTGATGGCTGCTTCTGACGGATCATCTGTCGCAATATCAGGTCCCATTTCTCGAAGTCGTATGTAAATAATTTTTATAACTATTAACTAGATAAGTAACTTGACTAGAAGTCTGCTGAATTCTTATCCTTAAAGTTGGCGACTTCTTCATACCTGAATGACTGAGCTGCGTTGTGTAAAGGCACTGCGCACTGCGCCCTTTCAACTACATGTCACTATGTACACTCACTAGATACCTGGTTACAACTGCGGACTGTGGATCTAGCTGCTTCAGGTAGGTACCTATAGCCTACAATGTATGTATGAACTGCATACTCCATCATGTGTTAAGCTTCTTATATCGGGTTTTCTTTTATTGGTACTATAGGCAGACCAGTCGTCGAGTAGGTGTCCGCTGCTGTTCGCTATATCCGCTAATTTTATCAAACTGGCGTGTCGTATGTCTCAAACCCCGACCATTCTGTATTGGAACCAAAAAGAGTATTAATATAGTCTCAAGACATTATCATAATTGGGTATATACTCAATACCAAAAAGAAAAAAATTCTGACTTGCGAACGAAGTAGTCACCATGGCTATGCAGGAAGACGGCGGTAGGTACCCAGGTAGTATAAATTTAGTCTATACGGTACCTACTCTATTTGTTAAGCGTCATTACTAGGTACTACGCACGCTGTACCTACATGTAGGTAGGTTTGGTGGTGGAGATTAGGTACCTAAGGTACGTATGAGCGTACCTACAGCGCACCTAAGCATCGATTTTAGGTACCAATTCTAGGTACATCTAGACTAGAGCCATTCTCGTTATATCCCATCTCCCAACTCCCAACTCCGAGTTTCAACATCTAATTCACCAGAATAGTCGCCGAATTCTTTGAATATCTCCTTGACCATGTCGTTATACCGCTTGATCCATCGAAAACTCTCAAACATGGCTTTTGTATAATCCCAGTATTCGGGATAGTACCCTGAAAACTCCCAGTCGACAATGCCAGTCACGCTCCAGCCTGTGCTACCGTCATCCTGCATAACCTCGTCGACTAAGATGTTTCGGGGGTTGAGGTCCGCGTGAGTAAATACGATCTCGCGCCCCCGCCGACCGGTCTCGTCTAGGAATCGCGGCATCTAGCTAAATGAGGCCTCATCGGGGAACGGCCCTACAGGTTGCTCGCCATGAATACGGGAATCCCATCCCGACACGCACCGCCAAGAGTATTGCAGATCGGTGCCGCGGTGTTCGCTAGGTTCGGGATGCTCCGGATTTGGACCAAGTAGCCTCTCATTTGGCCCACAATACGCTCGCGATCAGTATCTGATAGATCGTGCTGAGCGCATGACAATGGTATACCCGGTAGCCGTGTAGTTAATAGGTATGCGTGTGATGGCAGGAGGGATGGTTGGCTAGTTGTGCCCCTTCGTCGCGAGAGAGTTACAACATCGAGGGGTTTGGGGACAGGAACCGTGGTCGTGTATTGGCGCACCATTCGTAGCGCGTTGAACTCGTTGCGGAAGCCCGCTGGCTCGCCGTTATATTTCAAGTAAAGCCCAAACGGAAGTCTTTGCACGGTTGAGAAGTCGTTCGGCCCCCCATATAGAGCTTTTCCAAGTTGCCGTAGCAATTCGTAGGCTGTTACACGGACCTGACTCGGGGCCAGCAGCCACAATGTAAGAATTGCATTACCCAAAACATGCAGTAGAGGGATGGTAGATAAAGTCGTTGATAATCCGCCCAGAATAGGTCGCTCCCGCCGCGATGAGGGAGGGCGAGACACCAATGGAGCTGGGATAGCTTCGCCCAGGATCTCAGGCGCAGTCCTCCTCGCAATGTTGAGGAACCGAATGCTGTTGCATAGTCTTGCATGAGCACTGATTAAGTGTGCGTCAGCTCGCTTGACACCTGATCTCGAGTGATCGCCGAGGAGCGGGAGAGGGCCATGGATCTTAAGTGGCTTTCGAAGCCCTATATATACGTACGAGACCCTATACTATTTCAATAGTCTTAGCAACGGTCAACCTAGTCACTACTGTTGACCTACTTCGATCATAGAGGAACCCAGTCTCTCTAGATAAACGAATCCGTTGGCAAATGCCCTGGCGGCAGATCGCCGTACCAACCAGTGATTACCATATGGTGTCACGAATCGAGGGTTCCGAGCATACTCCAGCCACCAGTCTCGCTGCGCTGACCCGAAGAACGCGCCGACCATATCAAAAACCCGCTTCTTAGTAAAAAGCCTTCGTTAGCATAACCATCCACTCGCTCCATAATCAGTGTGCGAGCAGGGATCATTGAGAACTCACTTCTCGAGCAATCCAACCCACAGGGATGGGCAATATGGTCAGAACACACAGAGGATCGAAGAAACTATCCTTCCTACCAGTTATACAGCACCTGGCTCCATCGCGCTTGGTGATGGCACATTAGGCGACTGTGTCTAGCGGCACTAGGCGAGATTCATTTTGGGTGATGCATTCAAGGATATAAACCCAGTCAGACACCAAAGACCAGAGATCACCACCCGAAAGGCGATCGCTAACGTAACAGGCAGCCGACACAGGATTAAGCGACCCATGAATGAATGCTGCGAGCAAGTAGCTAGAGGGGTAAGGCAGCTCAATACTATCAACGATAGAGAGCACATGTGCCACCCTTTCATCGCTAAGAGGATCAGAAGGCATACTGCCGCAACGTTCAAAGGGAAGAGAAGATGATACGTAGATTGAATCTAGGGCAAACCGATGGCACTGAATGTCTGATGATATGGAGGGGTAGGTTTGTGCAGACTATTTGTGTACATGGGATCACTTAAGAGCGTACATGATATTATATAGGGGTGCTCATGTAGGAACAACTGACTGATTATATCTAGCAAGGGATTTTGAGGTTGCACTACAGGCACCGGAGATGGCTTATTAACAGGCTTCATAGCAGATTGGTGAGCGATATGAGGAAGTACAAGTCCCACCAGTGAAGCACAACTAAATATGGGCAACTGGGAATTATAGTGCTGTCATCCAATGATGAACAACACCTGACATAGTCTCACACTATCAACAGAAGGGCCTAAATACTGGTCAATCCCTCAGGGAAGTGCCTAGGTTAGATCTTCAAATATCTCTTCTTTTCGTATAAGTATCCTTCTATGAGCATACGAGTTCTCCAGAGAATATAATATTCACATCTATTCAATTATATTCTGCCAGATGAGACTTATTAGGTCCCATGAAACTATGTCAGCTACTTCCTCATGCAACACGGCACCTTGCCCTGGCTCATTATACATTACCCTTCAGTATATACCCACGGTTGATAGGGAGCATAAATATGTTAGTAAGCCCAATCATGCTCTGTTCTTTAAAAGTCTTGATCTCTACTTACTCTACCCAAAGCATTGGGCTTTATACCTGACAGAAAAAAACCCACCTGCCGGACTTCTTTTNCCACGCAACCGATAGAGATCGAACAGCTTTGGACCTCTACAAGGAAGTTCGCGCCGTTGATAATCCCTTCAGATCCAAAAACATGGTAGTCATACTAAGGGTCGCTACCTCTGTTAGCTTACAAGTTCTTGACTCCTACGCTTCACCTGTTCGTCTTATGGACACCTGCTATCTTCCCCCTAGAGAAGATCAATGGACTTGCCGGGGATGGGTGAAAGAAGTCCTTAATCTTCTTCACAATGCAGGAATTATCACCCTACCTTGTTGCTTAAGTAAGTATTAACCTAAGCTAGTTTGAAACGAAGTGTTACAGTCCCTCACACCCTCTCGTCATAGATCACCTAGAGACGTTGGTGGATTTCGTCCCGCTTCATCCATGACTAGATCTCGTAAACAACTAATAAAATATTCTTAGCTTCTCTTGAAACAAGCTGTTTAGCTCAGGCAAATTCTTGCCTGCCTACCTTAGATCTAAAACCTGCGAGGATATTCAACAACTGTGATTGGGTTAGCACAATGGTAAACAACAACTAGACAGCTTGAGATGATGTGTTTGTGTGTGTGGTTACTGGAAGGTAGGACACTGTCGGGTCCTTAAGGGGCTAATGGTAGGTTACTAAGTGATAATTACGGTTATAGTTGAGGTTGATGCCCTCCTGGGTGAACTATTCTGTTATAATCCCTAAAACTTGATATGTAGTTTCGCGGTTTATATAATCCCTACAGCATTTTACTTAATTTATATTATCATCTAACAGAAGGATGAATGAAATTCGTCCGATCCTCAAACCATGTGTCGTCATTACTACGAGCTAAAACTAAGCTATGAGGAAAAAAGTTTACGTAATAAAATGAACAGCTTAAAATAACTGCCCTGAGAGCATTAGGGGACATAAATAATTGTAAGTAATTGTGCAATCCTATCTCACTTTCATATGCAACAAATTAAATCCCAAACTGGCCATCGGATTGAAGGGCACATGAGAGAAACCAACCCCTCAGCAACACTGCCACCTTTGTTAATTGAGCGCATACTAATCTCATTCATCCCCGTTACGGCTTATAGGGCACCTTGGTGGCCTTATTAGGCAAAGGTGCCCTAAATAGGCCAAATGGCCGTATCTTGTTAGACTCCAGAAGCTGATTTGAGGTAAAGTATAGGTAGCCATCCGTAGCAGCAGACACTGCATTTGCTGTTAGCATATACCTTGGCAATATGTTGGAAGAGTTAAGTGGAAATCTGGACGTACTTGTGTCTACCCAGTTAATTCTGGGGTCCCGAACGAACGGATATGTAGTTCCATTAGCCGGATTGAAGATGTTGATAGAATTCAGCTCGTTGTTGCCGACGTAGATCAAGTTGTTGCTGTCCGTCTCGAATCCATCACTAGCACCCTTCTGGCCGAGGTTGACAACAGACTGTAGGATTATGAATCAGCGATGGCCTTACAAAATTCTAGCTTTGCATGGCCTTCTCTGGATCACGTCGAGCTCGTTAGATTGATAGTTAAGTAAACATACCTGCTGTGCTAAAAGCTCACTGGTTTGGCTCCTGTCGCGAAGGCGTACAGTTGGTACACTATACATATACCGTGACGCGAATGGTCCAAAATAGAGCGTCTCGCTGTCGGCAGACAGGGTGATGCCATCAGATCCGGTGGGGTTTGTGCTTAGAGGACCACTGCCTTCGCTATAGTAAGTCGGCTGACCCCATATGAATGAAATGAACTGTGATTCGCCGCGCACGGAGTTCGTCAAGCCCAGATGCCTCCAGCTCTCTCCCGTGCCAAGGTCAACGACAATAATAGCATTGCGCCCTTGTGAGCTGCTGTCGGCAATATAAGCAACGCCTTGTCCCGACTTCGTCACACTAGAGCGCAGGTCGAAGCGCACATCATTCAGGTAGCTGTCCGCGTATGCTACATCGGGAGGGAAGACGATGGTCTTGAAAACTTTGTTCGTTTTGAGGTTAACACCGACTAGCTTAGGTCCTCCGTATGAGGCAAGCAGCAGCACGCCATCTGGCGACTGAACACGGCCAGTATCAAGGATCCATAGACGATCCAGGGCGTCAATGACAACGGATTGCACGCCTATCAGGTAGTCTTGGTAATTGGCAGAAGCTGCTCTTCACGTCAGCTCTACGTTCCAAGCTAATAGAGTATTCTCGTGCTGCTTACTTGGCGGAGTAGTGGTATAGTTGATTGCACCGCCCGGTGGGTGGTTCATTTCCAAGCTAGGGTACGCCACCTCCTCAGTGAGCGATGTGTGCTCGCCAACTTGAAAGACATTATTCGAACCGTTATAAACATTGCTCTTATCCAGACCTTGAGGAGCCCATTAGCTTTGCACCGGAAACGCCAACACAGTGCGGAGGAGCATTACCACCAGGAAAGTTGGAGAATATGCGCCCGGTGCTAGATACGGTCACTCCTGTTCATAGATTTAGCACTTTCAATCCTTATCGTCATCAATATAACGGGGTAGGAACTCTACCTGTCGGCCATTGTCCATAGTATGCATGGACGACTTCTAGCTTAGGACCATAAACCTAGCCTGGGGTGTTAGAATCAATGCCGGGATGGAACTGAGAGAGAAACCTACCCCGGGATCCGAGAGGAAATTAATGTCTTTTGCTGCAGCATAGCCGGTGGCAGTGGCTATAGCTATCGCTTGTACGGTGAATCTCATGTTTTCTAGTTTGAGTTGGTCGAGACTAGATCCAGGAAAACCAAATGATGACGATATGATGTAAATAAGGATAGTGAGCCGACAGACCTTTCTCAATCCCCTAGATAGATCGAGAGTCACCGTTCCTTGACCAGAAGCTGGACAACCAAAAGTGAAGGATTTGCTCTCTATTTACGGCATCCAGAAGCATCCTTTTATATCGAGCATTCCTACCGGTTGTATATCAGCCCGAGTATGGCTAACTACACTGTCTGTATCGTATTCAATGGCGCCACTGTGACGGGGGCTAGCGGATGACGTCCCCACATAGAGACGACAGGGTCATTGATGAAGAAATAAAGCCGTTATGCATGGTGCATTATAGGTGCAAGTGTAGCTATGTATAGACTCCCTCAGGGATGGGAGGGTTTAGGTAGACTGCATTCAGACTCGACATCATGAAAGATTGCAATCATCAGCATCTTCTAACAGAGGTGAGTCGGCGAGTTGCTCACATGTTAACTTGGACTCCGCGTACGAAGCGAAATGTCGTGTACTGCGACTTACGTCTTTTGATAGAGAATAAATCACATGATGGGATGGATGCTTACTGGGGTAGTGGCAAGTCTAGCTAAGAACGCTAGTTCAGGAAAGGGATGAGGGCGAGGCGACCTTGAATTGAATCTCGCGATATGCAGGAACAAGTGGAGGATAGGTTATCTAATCGATCCCACGATCGTGTACATGTAAGAACTAGCCAATGGGAGTCAAGGCGGGATATATATTCCCCAATCCCTTGACCTTTTTAATCGCCTATATCCGTCGTCTTGATAATGCAGCTATGAGACTGACTATCTTCTCTTCGTACACTTAGTAAGACCAGGAAAATCTTTGTGCACTTACAAGTAGCCACTTGCTTTACACCAATACCAAGCAAGAGACCTGCTGACGGATGACAAGTCTTGTAAGTCAACAGCACTAGGAGACACCTAGTCGCCACGGATTGAAGGACAAGGGTACCAAGTGATTACGCAGAGTAGTAAAAATTGAATATAAGGGCTTGGCAATTGCCGTCGTCGACTACACGTAGGTGTCTCTCTCGACGTCGATCTACTCACCCCCATTAACATCTCACATGGGAGCTGATTCAATATTGATGCCATTCTGCTGAATACGCATGGTATTAGATAAAAAAACTACATCATAAACATAGGGTATACACTCCAAGTTCTGTCTAGTATCTGGCCCTCATTCTCTATCACCAAAAGCTGCTCTATCTCGCTCTATCGTGAAGACTGCACCTATGTGAAACGAATACACATCTGTACTCAATCCTTATACTTGAGCGATCCTACACTTGACACCGTTTTGCACGCGATCTGCTGCCTATTGTAAAGACTGTGGATATGTTGCCCAGAGCGGCTCAATTCGATTTGTGCAAGTCTAATCACTTCAAGTCTAGGTAGGTCCTAGGAGGATCCGCAGGCACGTGGTGGTCCGACCACGATCGCTTATTCCAAGATGCCGCTAGATGGATAACCTGTGGTTTGAGTTAGCCTCATTACCGGGGTTGATAATCTATACGCGTACAGAATACAGAATACCTATCACACATTCCTGTAAGTCTAAACTACCACTCTTTGCTGACTCATCGCATTTGAAGAATGCGGTCTTTGACTAAGACGCCAAGCACGTAGCGGTATTGGTGAATAAAGAAGAAGCTTGAGTTTTATAACTAGACATGCTAGCGACCCTACCCGATGCCGTGCTTGGCTTGTCAAACTTCGTCTCGCTGACCGCTATAGTTAAGGCGATATCCATACGCCCTATTCTTAGTAGCCTAAAGGATGACTACTATCAAAGCTCCATAGCTATCCGAGTTCAACTAGCAGCGTTTACACACCACGCCATCATCTTATTAGCTAACTAGTGTAGCTGTGATATACTTAATTTCAATATCCCATGCCTTAAGACATAGAAAGGTTTCACGATAATTCCATCCGTAATGAAGGAAAGACGAGAGGAACTCTAGATAAGGGGAAGCCTGCCCGGGAAGTATCCTTGGATCCAACGCCAAGGCTATCGTGCAAAATAAGGACGGGAATAGACATGACGTGGCGCTAGGTATCGAAAAAGCCTCTTCCCACGTGCGAAGTGAGTACTCCCTATATTGCTACAACTCACTCTTCTAGGTCTCGAGCAATCACATAATCTGGGTAGGTGCCTGTTAACTGAGAGCATTTCGATTCATGAATTATCCGTGTTCTTTGCTCAAACGAAGCCCTTTACTGCGATAGAAGGTTTTGCAGCGTGTACAGAATACCTTCGGGCTAACGGCTCGGGCATTTAGATACCTACTGCGCGGTGGCAGAGTTACTGCTCATAGATATGGTCATGTAGATCTCGTGGCTGTGCTCCTATCGAGAGCCACAAGAGGTCTAGCTTCAACCCCAGAATCATGGCCCTTCGGCTCTGAGCTGGCCTGTCCAGCTGAAGATGCAAGCAATACCATGCAGCCTGCTATACACCTCATATTTGACAACTGTTTGCGATGCCAATTTTAGCATGCATCTTACCAAAGCGTCACGGTGCGAAGTGAAGCATTCCATTCACAATGGCACAAGACACTTGCAGTGCCAAGAATCTCTCGCCTCGGCGATTAGATCTTCTACTCACCCAGAAATGGTATTATTCTGGCCTGGTAAAGACAGAACAATTGTACACATCCGCATACGTCGATGCGATATTGGGTGGTATGTAGAGATGTCAGCCCATACTATGCAGAGGGCGATCTCCCCTCAAGTCTCTCCGTCATAATGCGCGAAGCAAATGGCATTTTGTTGATCCCACCATCCCTCTGTTTGCAGACAAGAGCTGCCTACTTCACCGATTATGGCTGGGGCTAGAGACTCGAATTACGCACTGAACCGACATGATTGCCCGAGAGGACATCTTGGCTCAGCTGGTTGATGATGGCTGTGTTCATTGTTGTCCCACGATCTGCGATGCAGTCGCCTTATTCGTTGCTCCTACAAAGTATCTTGGCTATACTGCGGCTCTATCTGCATCAGTGTCCACAGGCATCATGACCACGACCGCCGTTGTGCCAAGGCGGCTGCGGTGTCCGGAGCGCGAAATAATGTGGGAGTTTCAACCCAAAACAACGAAGGAGATTATCCACTCTACCGCCATCGAAGTCACAGATGTAATCTTATACACGATATATGTAGTTTGACCACGCCTCGCCATCGTTTATATAAACCATGGGCTCCCTCAATGCTATTCATGTTCATATTACTTCCACCATCATCACCCTCATCACCTTCACCGTGACAGTAAGACATTCACACGACATTTCCAGAATTTGATTCTTCACCACGCAGTATTAAGATCCCTCTACGGTTCAGAATGCAACTAGAAAAGATATTGGTATTACTCAGCGTCGCTGTCTTGGGCGCCGCCGAGAACGACGYCCGCATCGCCGAGTCCGAGGACCGTCTGCAGCGCCTCTTCGCTGAGGACGACGTCGAGGGCGCGAAGGATGAGGTCGTGAGGTTGAGGTATTGGGTCAATGTCCGCGAGAGCATAAATAACTGGGAGAAGGGGAAGCCGGTGGTGTTGGAGCACTAAGGGCGTCTTCGTGACTGCGAGAGGGGGAGGGGAAAAAGAGAAGAGGGAGCGAGCGAGCGAGGGAGGCCAGAAGGAATAGTGTGCGTGATGGAGTCCGTTGTATACCATATACTTCTACCTGGGCTTTTGGGAAACATGTGAGCGAAAGCCTTGCGGATGCAAAGGTTAGACACTTCGAAGCGACTGTCATCGTTGTAGTACGAGTGTATCTTGTAGACATCCTCATTCCTTCATAGAACGATTAATATGTACCACCCCCTCCAGTCATCACGTTTCCCAATGATAAGATAAAGCCGTGGTGTCATATGACTGTATCAGACGGATCTCATCGATATAGCAGTATTATTGACATAATCATTTAAGGCAATACTATTATAGTTGTCATTGGAGTTATCGTTTCGTTTAAGCATATAATTGACATTGTGCACATGTGTCTTGCATTAAAAAAGATAAGAGCACCAGGTTGTTTATGTCTAGGGGATCTCAGTTGCTCAAACTTATGTTTAAATTGGTTACTATCACCTCTTTTCCCACTGAATACAAGATTTGCTACATACGTGCTTATAAATTAGTGAAGTTGTGATATCTAGTAAACTCGAGAATAGCATCGCTTATGATATGTCACTTCTAAGTCGGCTATTACGACTTGATAGGATATTTAACTAGACTAGTAGGTGAACATTAGCATTAGGTTTCTTTGTTGGCACGTAACTTTCTTCGGATCAATCCGCAAGGTTTATGTGATTTACTTATTTTATTTCTTACAATCTGAATCAATCATTATAATTTGTATCTATGGAGTTTCAATGCTGTCTTCTTATGTGCTATCTTAAGTATCTCGCGAGGTACAGAGGTAGGTGCAAGTGGATGACAGGTGGGGAGCTCTTCTACCCCTGCCCCGCCGACTACTACCTACTGTACACAGGTATGTGCTACCTACGTAGGTAGCTCCCCCACGTTTAACCTGGACGCCTCTTAGATATTCATATTTACCAAGCACAACTCACAAGCACTACAATCAACACACCACAGGAAAAGAAGCTGTACCAACCACCTTTATCTCCTACCCACCTATTTATTAAACAAAAATAGATCTGAATTTAAGATATTAGGAGCGGCAGAGAGCTTATCTAGTCTCTAAGCTTGCGCGCCGTCCGACTACCCTCGACTCCCTTCCACCCAGAGCCTCGAACTCTTCGAACATGGCAAGTTCCAGAATTAGCGAGCTCCTGGCCGTGGCTCAAAAGGCCGACGACCAAGCGGCCGCGTATGGCTCGCTGCTCGAGAGTCTCAAGTCGAACTCGACGCCGGCAACGCTCGCGGCCGACATGAAGGCCATCGCGAGCGCCATGTTCTCTAATGACCTACGCATGGTCA
>JAPESX010000155.1:0-26615 GCA_029590615.1 Nemania bipapillata | reverse complement strand
AAAAAAGCTAATATTAATAGCTGTTGCTCTGTTAATTTTAGTATAATTAATTATATTAGCTTTAGCGGTTTTTATAAAATTATTTTTATTTAAAAATTTATAGTACTAATTTTTTCCGATTTTATAAAAAGCGTTTAAAATATTAAATAYTTRTTAARCTATAGCTTAAAACTTAATAAAGCTAARTATAAAGCTTAGCTTAGCTTAACTAATTAYTTAACTAGCTAAAAAANTCTTTAAAATTAGTAATAAAACCTATAAGTTTTTATTAAACTGCTTGCAAGTTAAAATACTAGTATAACGGCGTTATAAATAAAATCGTAAAACTTTTTACTTTAAAAAAGCTTTGCGAAGTGCTATTTTATACTTAATATCTTAAATTACAGCTTTAGCGCAAAGCTTTTATTTTATAGCCGGCATTGTTAAATAAAGCAAAAAAAAAATAAAATAATAAAAATAAAATAATAGTTATAAGTAAAAAATTAAAAAAGTAATTAAAAAGTAAAGTTAGGTTTATATAAACGATTTGAGGTGGTTGGGATAGCCCGTGAGGTGGCCCGTGAAGGGGTGGCCCGTGAGGGGGGTGGTCATCTTAACTATGTGGAGCGGTGTGAGCCCGTCTTTATCTCCCTTGCTCGCTAGATCAGGCCGTGCACTAACAAGTAGACCTAACGCTTCATCATTCGCATACTCGGCCGCTCTATGGAGGGGACAGGGTTGTGTAGGATCGGTGACGTCAAGGCCGTAGGGATGATCTATAAGCTGTCTAAGCAAATCCTTCAGCCTTTCATCCGAAGAGGCTTTCAAAAGGAGATCCTGCGTAATATGAGATATGAGAAGAGTGTAGTTAGGATCACTCGGCCCTTTGAATCTTGAAAAGGGCCGACTATGAATAGACTTTGTTGGGAGAGGTCTCATTTTAATGAAATCACTGCCGGCTGTACTAGGTAATACGCTCTAAGACTCCAATTAGTATGCGTCAGGAGGAAAGCAAAAGGATCATGTGCACTAAGTATTATAAGTACTAACCGTTACATTATAACCCTGCGGAGTTGTGTAGAACCAAGTAGTCGATATTCTTTTCTCTTTGATTGCACTCTCAAATTTCATCCAGAGATCCCAGCTGTCAATTGTATTTGACTCTAGGAAGGACCTTGTAGAGCGATTAGAGATTAAGACTGGCGGGAACATAGGCACTGGGCCTTCCTTTTCTAATCTAGAATTTTCTTTGCCTAATGCGGTTGGCGTATCGAAGAACACTACGGTAGCGACGGAGTCTAAGGTAGTGGAAAACTCTTGGTCTTTGGTGGCAAGCACAATCAATTGTTGGAGAATGAGACATCCGAAACCGCTACCGATGAATATTAAAGGAACATTGGAAAGAGCACCCTGTCTCTTCTCCCTGAGTTGGACGAGAATGGCCGTTGCTGCATCTCTGAGTAATTCTTTGAGAGATTTATGGTAATCAGGCTTCTTAGAAGAGTGGTCTACTGGTTGTGTGGGTTCAGGAGACGCATAGGAGAGGGCAAGAATTCGTGCCTGATCCAGGTCACTAGTGAGCATTGTTGGGTCTGTAAGCCAATTCGCCGTCTTCATGTTCTTGCTCTTTTCGGACATGTCATTTTCAGCTGGCTTCCCACCCATCTCGGCCGTCACAGATTGTTGCATTCGTGTCTGCATTGGAGGTCGGTTTAGAGGAGTACTTCTGGAGATAGTGGAGATATTGTCTTTCCCTTTGCCCCTATCTATGGATGCGTCGTTTACTTCATGGACTGGGTTCAATGAATACCTGCCGCCCTGGGCTTCGCTCCGAACGGCCCCGGACACAGCCTGCATGGTGGCACTGGCCTTTTCGCCGCCAAAGGGTGCTTCATATGGATTAACTCCACCTGGTAGACCCTTAATAGCGGTTTCGGATGCATCGTTTATGAACACTTGTGGTATAGATCGTAGGGGTGCCCGCGACTCGAATTCCCGTTCAGGCGCGAAGGCCCACGCTGTTTTCACCGATTGTTCGAGGTCGTGGACTGCTACTATATCGACATTGTGCATCCTTGATGGCGTGGACAATTCTACAAGAGGAAGACCTTTAATCACATAAGTTTTCGCATCGACGGTCTCAACCTTCGCTCCCTCAATAGCCTTCCCCTGGCCATCGAGCTGTTTGCTGCTACTCGCGCCTGGATTCTCAGGCTGCTGAGAATTATTCGCTGGGGGTGCCGTTGGCTTCGGTTGCCGAATTCCTGGTTTCCTGCTATTCAAGATTCTATTTGGGGTCGCATCTGGCTCTTGGTTGAGGGGCGGACCGGGATCTGCACCCAACTGAAGCTTGTCGGAAGACTGAATAGAGGGGGTCTTATTGGGTATGTGTTCCTGATCATCGTTTAGCTCCTTAGTTTCATGGACGTTGTTTATAAGACTCTGATTATGGCTCGCGCTCTCCGGTGGCAGCATTCGACTACGTCTTCGAGCAGCACGACGAAATAATAATGAAGAATCCATCATTGTCAACAGGATTAGGGCAACCCGGTGTCTACGACGGACCAAAAAAGACAAAAATGCTCAAACATTGCCCCAAGGGGGCTTGGGTATTCATTCGGTTCGCAGTTCGGATTCTTATTATATTAATTATAAAATGAGAATACAAAGACGTACCCCCGAAGATGGCACATAGACCGGACCATTTACTAGCTATGTATTAGCGACAAATGATAGCACACTCCCAGGATCTTGCTGCTCAATGCAGGGCAGCCAGCCGCATCAGCTATCGTTATCACAAGCTCATGAACCCGCAAAGTCCCTCGTGAGCGTGGTAAGGGCTAGGCTTGGCAGCATTAAAGAAGCAGCCCAACTTTCCTAACCGAGAAATGACTGGCTGTGGTTTGGGGGTAGCTTGTAGTATATATGCGCACTCACGTGTTGGGCTGTCCACCGAAGCCACCCATCGTGAACCACGTCATGACGATACTTCAACTCATTGGTGTGGGATCGAGAGAACTGGGTTCGACCTGCAGCTTGTCTCCCGCACCACAGAGCCTGCAGTATATCATAACCAGGGACTGCCGGAATGTCGGCACAAAGTGCCGGCTCAGGACTACAGGGCCGTAGCCAAGCAATGCAAGAAGAGACAGGAATATCGGCATAATTTAAATATCTTTAAGGATGGAGTCTGCGCCGCATGCGTGAGTGGTGAGAGCTGTGGGAGAGTAGAATTTACTAGGTCTGGGTAGTCATGCTGTGTGCGGTTGCCACGCCGGGCACTTGGTGGGTCTAAAGCGGCCCGCTCCCTCGAGGTTGTGTTCGGGATGAATACTTCGGTACAGATCCACCCAGAGGATCTGCATGTGCTGAAGCTAGAGACAAAGGCAACCAAATGGTGGGGTTCTGACCACAGCATCAGCTAGCCTCAAATGAACCAAGGGTCCATGACTCTGATTATGTTCATGTAGAAAATAACAAGAATTAACATCTCACGTCCCATATAGCATATTAAAGAGTAACTAGGAATCAGGTGTGGGGAGGGGAATCCTCATTTATTGTTGGTGTTTATGTTCATCGCAATGATAGTATAACCACTTCCAGTAGAAGCAAGCCCTAACTCCGTGCAAGATCCATCCATCATCAACTCCTCCCACTGCAATCGGCATATTTCATAGCCTGCTTTATTCCAGGAATATCAAAGCCTTCCAATCTGAAACTTCTCACTCTCATATCAAGAGAATGAGAGTTGACGTGTTCAATCCTCCGCTTCCTCCCTCCCTCAGTCCGCCCAACGAGAGTCCTTCAAGGTCTTTAGGTTGTTCTCCTTGACCTCTCGATTGAATTCCTCCCAGTCGAATATAACGAGGCGGGACTTGGGCTCCTCCTCCTTGTCCTCCTCTTCCTTCTTCTCCTCTGTCTTCTTCTCCTCTGTCTTCTTCTCCTCTGTCTTCTTCTCCTCTGTCTTCTTCTCCTCCTTATCAGCCCGGTGCTGATTCCCGCGCGAATTGCCTGGCTTCTTGTCATACTGCCGACGCCCCTTAGGCTTGTTGGCAGGGCGAGACGAACTTTGACCCGAAGGTCCGGGGTTATTCTTGGGAGCATCTCGAGCCGTAGGCTGTGATGGCTCCGGAGCCTTCTTTGCGGCTGGCTTGGTTTTGAGGCCGAATTGGGCGAGTTCTCGCTTGAGCTTGTTCTCAAGCATCTTCTTGTCTTCGCCTGGCAGATCCTTTTTCTCCCGTCGAGAGCTCTCTGGGCCCTGAGCGCCCGTTTGGCTCTGCTGCTGGGCAGCTCCTTTCTTGGTCTGTGGCTTGTTCTCGGTAACAGCAGGAGGTGGCGACTCCTCACGAATCGCCCATCGTGAGGCTTGTAAGCCCTTAGCGCTCCCACCGCCACATTTTTGTGCGAAATCCCGATATTCGTTGCTGTCTGTGACATGTCCAGGCGGGATGTACTTTGGCTCTGCCGTTTGTGAGGTCTGTGGCCCCTCGGAGACCTGGTTGCTGCATTGTGGAGCGGAATCTCGTGCGGGTTTCTGGCCAGGTTCAGGGATAGGCGGTAAGTCTGGGTCGTCCGCCCATCGGAGACCTTCCTGTGCCTTTACGTCACATTCCACCTCGGACTTATCATGCTGAACCTCTTCATTGTCGTGAGGTGCTTTGGTGTCCGTCTTTTCGATAATAGCATCGGGCGAGCCACATAGGATATCCCTAAGGGACAATCGGGGAGCCGGGGCGGGAGCCTCGATGGGCTTGGGGCGATGACGGCGAGAGAGTACGATATCTAGGGCCGACATCTCTGTGGCTAGTGGGTTTTGAGTACATTAGTAACAGATACTGTCATTAGATAATACAAAGATCATTATAAAATTGTTGCTATATATACCCATTAACCACAGACGTGGATTAACGGCGTTGTTTTTCCTTCGTCACAACAATAAAGACTGTGTATGGTGGTGGGAACATGGATTAAAGAAATGACTTACCGATATCTTGTACACGACTATCTTCCTTAGTGGCATCAATAGCCATACCATCTTGAGCTGCTGACAGATATTAGTTTACTAGAATAATCGGTAAACAGTGAGAGTAGCCTACATCGATTTTGGTTTGACATTTTTGTCTCTCCCACAGACGTAAGGCAGGAAGAAAGTTGTTTCTTGCTTAATAGCCCGACTTGTGAGTGTATGGGTGTATGTGTGTGGATGGGTGTGAGAGAGTGTATGTGATTGTATGTGCGTGTGTATTGCTCAGCAGGTCAAGGATGATAGTAGGTCTTGTAGGTTCTGTTCGGGGTTGAAACTTGAAATGGGGGTTGAGGAGGAAATGGGAGAAGAATGGAAAGGGCAGGGGCGTGGGCACATATTTATAGTGAAATAGAGGGACATTACGGTTTCTGTGGTGATAGAAGAAAACAATAGGCCTGCCCCAGGCAACTACCTAACCTTAAATCAGCCAATCAGTATAAACAACAACTTCTTGTTACAAAACATTAAGTCACCTAACAGCAGTGGAAATATTAGCTAAGATTTATACACATGCTTGACCTTTGGGTCTGGCTAGGAAGTAGCTCGAGTTACTGCATTCACCACAATTGTCTCCACAAACCAATCACCTCTAATTTGTTTGCTTGCTTGCCCATTATAGGCCTCCTGATGTATTGGAAGTAATATTTATAATTCTGCACCTCTCTGTATATTCATTCATTATCCACACTAGTGAATGGCACTTCACGCCTTGCCTTGCAATAATGGAGTTATAGTTGTGCAAATGTGCTGATATTCATAGGAATTTAACCACTTAATTAAATATAATTACCAACACCAAAGCATAATTGCAACAACCAAAGGAAATAGGGCCCTAGCAAGACTGTGAATTGCTGCTCGGTCCTGGTATGGAGACCCCTATAGTTCTTGTTACTAACTTATAGCAGCTTAATAATTACCAAGATCTGCATAGCTAGAGTGCTAAGTTCGGATATAATCCCTCGATAATCATTTGTTTTCCCATATTCGGGATTCCATTGTTGATTTCCCCTAGCAAATACCAGGGGCTGTCCAGTCGCCTACAAAACTTGTTATTTTGTACCTATATACCTATTTTAAGGTTTAAGGTTGAAGCCCAAATAGACAAATAAACGAAGCACCAAACCTTGAGTTGGCAGGTACCCACAGTGGAACCATTTCTCGGCCCCACCTCCTCGGCAACGTGGTATCTGGGGTAAATGTCATAAACCCCACAGCTATGGTTACCTAGTAACCCTACTTATGTATCTGTAGCCTATCCATGTGGCATCCAGATATACTGCTGACGGTATGTACCTGAAAGGGCTGTATGAATGACGAGTGGGTATTGTTCAAGAATAGTAATAGAAACATCTAGAATGTATGTCACCCATGTAACCAAATGACTACATACTAGATAGATGCCAGATAATGAATCTCGGCCACTAATTACCCGGCAATGAGGTTGAACCACCTTATTTTCCATAACTTCATAGACTAAAATTACAATCCCAGTGCATGCTTCGTGTCTTTCCTGGAAAGCTTTAACTGTATCATTTGACTCGTGCTCCTCGTGATCCAAGAGAAGTTCTATCTAAGCCCCTTTGATGGTTCAAATTATTAGATATTACAATAAAGCATATCATCTTTGCCGAGCCGCCTAGTTTATTCATGAAACAAAATCCGAATTATAGTGTGAAAATTTCTTTGGATTTGTAGATCTTATCACAAAAGGGGCTATCAAACAACCTAAGAATAGAGCCAGTAATAGCTAAGTTTTGATACAAGCATGGTTACTTAGCCAACTACTGCACTACTCAAGGACTCCCATCCACTACGAGCCCAAGGTGCAATGCAGATGGCGGCCTGGGCATCAGCAGCACCGCCAGTGCCAGCATATGCGTTGGCCAAGTCTACGGCCTCGAGCTCCCCCTTAGGCGGAATCGATTTCAACGCGACACGAAGTGCCATGTCCGCCGGGTATTCCTCACCACTAACCTCGGCTAACCTCGACCAGCCATACGGGAGGTGCGGGTATAGCATCACGTCGTTTTGGATCTGAGTGAGTACCTCTTCTTCCGTACTTCTCTCGTCCAAGGCGGCCACTGCTCGGAACACCTCGCCGATCTGCGAATGTTCCGTATCCGTGGCCTTATCGCTTGTCCGCAAAGTGTGTAGCTCGGATACAACAGCCTCGAGCGACTCATCGTCTGCATCTAGTAACGCGACAATCCCCAAGAGCACTACCGACTGTACATGGCTGGCATCTTTGTCTATTACCTCAAATAAGACAGTCCGTGCTTTCTCCCGTGCATCTTCGGTTCCAGTAGCCCACAGGACCTGAGCCAACAGACACGCTGCATTCGGGTCATTACCCGATTCCTCAAGTGCAGTCTCGAAGTAGTTGATGGCATCGTCAGGCCGGCCATCGAAATAGTGAGCCAGTCCAACCGTTAGATGTGCCGACAGACGAGCCTTCCGACGTTGCTCTGCCGTCAGTTCTTTCGCCGATTCATCACTACTAAGCTCAAGAGCTAATTCACCACACTCGATAGCAGCAGCATTATTCCCCGATGCCAAATATGACCGAGCTAGATCCGTTTTACTCAGAGCAAACCGAGCAAGAGAATCAGCCGATTCCGTCGCTTCATAGTGAGTTTCAAGTTGGTCGCAGGCGGATTCAAGAGTAGCTATTGAATTTTGGCTACTATCAGTTCGTTCCTGGAAGAGTGCCCATAAGTGTTGATAGGCTAAATCCTGGGGGTTGAGCTGTTTGAGTTGTGTAAGCGCGAAGAGGGGTTGGATTAGAGTCGTTATGTTGGCATGCGTGGGGGTTGCCAAGATATGGTCGAAAATCGATGTCGGGTATTGACGCCTTGTAATCAGTGATGAGGCCTCAGATATATCCATCGCATGCGTAAACAGCCCGCGGGCTTCGCGCGGGTCACCGTAAAGGAGAGCTACGAACCCCTGCCCTACCCATGCGTGCGCGTAATCTGGGTCATTAGATTGAGCTCGAGTGAATGCTTCGTTTGCTAACTGAAGATCATTTTGTAGAAGTGCCAAGGTCCCGAGGTTGGTCCATGCGTGCGGGCTTCTTTCATTAAGAAACAGCGCCCGAACGAAGGCGTGTTGGGCGACAGACGGGCTGATCTCACTAGTTACTACACCGAGTGAGTTCCAAAATTCAGAGTTACCGGCTTCCAGCTCGATAGCTCGCTTGAAACAGCGTACGGCCGCCTTCTGGTATCTGCTAGATTGAAGCCGAAGACTCGAAGGTAGGCATAAATGGGCTCTGTTCTCTGCCCAACCCAAGTTATAATATGCAACTGCCTGCGCGTGCACATCCTGTGCTGTCAGGTGAATTGCCCTTTTATGGGCTAGTATTGTAGCATGGAGGCTCCGTGTGAGGTCGACGCCTAGTTTCTCATCCTCAGGAAATTTGCCTTTAGCAAACACCACCCCTGTTTCGACACCGTCGACATCATGAAGTATTGCATAAGCTGTTTCCTGATCTGCGCTTCGACCGAGTATTTTACCGATGTCATCAATCGGTAAATCATGAGCATGGCCCTGGACCTGTGAAAAGATAGAGCAAGCATCTCCAATAGCTTTCCAAAAGTTGAAGGTTTGTGTAATAGGTTCAGGAACAGAAGTCGCAAACGACAACATCTTAGTCGCAAGGTCGATCGACTTTCCAAAAAGCCCCTTGTCAACGCAGTCCAGCGCGTTTTCAACCATTGTCTGCATTAGTGCAATAGCAACTCCCTCTTCATTTGGTCTTTGGGCTATGACGATGCGATAGAGATCTATAGCTTCGTCAAACTCTCCAAGCTCTCGTTTCACATTAGCCAACATATACTTAGTAAACCAAGTGTCACTATCTTTAATATCCAGAGTTGATTCTAGCCCCTGAGCGTTCTGGATTGCTTTGGTTGCTGCAATGTATCGCCCAGAGCTATGGTAGCTTTCTCCTAGACCGACCCATGAGTGGTAGTCATTGGGGGAGATTCTGAGGGCATGCTGAAAGGAAACAATGGCTTTGGCATAGTCCTGTTTATTAAGTTCGGCGACGCCGAGGGCGGACAGAGGCCAGCTAATCCCCTTCTTCTTAGACCCCGGTGGTGGCTTCACCCGTCCTGAGTCTACCACTCGTCGTGCGACAAGTTCGACACGATCCCAGTCGCCGTCGTCAGCAAAAGACCTTGCGAGTCGCTCAGCAGATTCCACCTCGGCCGAAGAAAGCTCGACAGCTTTCAAAAAGCATCTCCGAGCTCGCTTCTTGTCCTTTGCATAATCGGCATAGTAAACACCAAGACTGCTGTATGCCGGTGCGTAGCTGAAATTGCTCTTTAGGGCATCGATGAAGTAGGCGTAAGCCCCATCTCGACTCTTTCTTGCGGCCTTAGAGGAGTCTATATTCCATATACAACAGCCTAAACGATATTGTGTTTGGGCTAGGAGATCCTTTGAGGCGGATTGGGAAACCATGGAAAGGAGTAAGGCTTCGAGCTCCAACTTCCCGCGACTATGGTCTCCTTTAAGTGCATGTAACCAACCGACCTCAGCGCGGACTCTAAGGTTGGTAGTATCATCTTTCAACGCACGATTTAGAAAGCCGATTGCGCGGTCAAATTCTTCTTCCTCTTCGTAGATTAAGCCGACCCCAATCATAGCTGCTGTCGAAGTAGGGTCAACTTCTAATACCTTGTCGAAGAATGACTTAGCCTCGCCGTGATTTCGCGGAGATTGGTAGAAGACCAGAGCCGTGCCGAGATAAAGCATAAAAGCTTGATTAGCGTTTGTGAAGGCCTTGCCGGTCTTTTCGGTCTCCTTCGTCAGGATTTTCATGGCTTTCCTCATTAACTCGACGTTAGTTTCGTGTTCTTCGAGGTGCTGATAGTACTCTCCCATGAGCCTATGAGCAAGGAGGGAAGTCGTAGTCGAAATCCCCTCCGTCATCATGAGCAGCCTGTCTTCATCTGTATATGGAATCACGGAAGTGGGGGCACCGCCTTCCTCGTCGTCTTCGCTCTCATCCTCATCCCGGGTTGCCTCGATCTGAGTAGGGGCGGTATCCGGCCTCCGAGGAAATGGTGATAGGTCGCTCGTCATGAACCCGGTCAAGACGCGGTACAAGTCACTATCAGGGAAGTGAGCACAATACTCATTGAGAATGTTGACATCCCAGTTCTTGATCTCTTTACAGTCCTGCCACTCTATCGCGATATCCCACGCCAGCTTGAAGGGATGCTTGATGATGACCATATCATTGGCTAGTTTCTGCACAACTTGGAGCTCGGTGGCTTTCTCAGCAGCGGGGAGAACGAGAAGGCGGTCGTATCGAAATTGCAGTAGTTTTTCTTCATATTGGCGTCTAATGTCATCATCGTTGGTCCAGAGGATGAGCTGCTCGTAGATCCAGGCAAGCTTGCTTTGGCCTAGGACTTCCCGGTTGACCTCGACAGTAACCTCACTAAGCTTCGCACCCAGCCTCGTTCGTCTCTCTCCTATAAGAGTGTTAATGCGCTTCTTCTCATCGACCTCAAGAATCTGTGCTATAGTCTCATAAGTCCTCGAGGGGTGAGGGAGGCGACCCTCTAAGGTGGGATAGATGGGACTATCAGGCAGGATAATATTCAGAGCTTGGATGTACTGAGAGCGGTCACCCTGCGTCCGAGCAAAGCTGACGAAGCTGTCGATGACATCTTGACACCGGTACATATCATTTGCAGAGCCATATATCTCCGCCAGTTTAAGAGCAGCACGGTAGTATTTTTCTAGAGACTTAGCGCCCCGTTTCTCATAGAGCTTGATAAGTCCCTGCCATGCTTGAGGATCAGGTCGAAGCTCCGTGGCTGTTTGGTAAGCAGCCTCGGCAAGATCGACCTCGTTCTTTTTATCGAGCGCAAAGGCCTTGAATACATGACTTGACAACACACAAAGTCAGCTATGATATCAACAGGGGATGGCTAGCTGGTAGGAAAAAAGTAGCTTACGCCTGGTAGTTCTTAGGGTCTCTAGATATGAGACCATCTGTCTGGGTCAGGGCGTCATCCCACTTTTGCTGGCGAATAGCATCATTAATAGCCTTCAGAGAGGCTTTGATGCTGCCCATTATGACAAGAAGTATACACGACTCATACACGGAGATCGTGTCATGTCTCGGCGTGGCGGAATATCAGGGCCGCAAGCTGTATATGCAGTGTAAACAAGCGGCTACGAGACGCTATCATTTCCTGATAACCGGTATGCTGTATGTACCTTCCTGGGTACTGTTGGTGCTTGGTAGTTACTTGGATCAAACGGCTAGCATAGGCCTACGGGTCTACACGAATGACGCACTTGTCTACAAACTTAGTTGGGTCAGCCCGGTTGAACATCGGCAATTTGTTACAAGAGTTCCATCCCGCTGCTGTCGCGGTAGAACCGCGGCTATAGTTTGTTCCTCTCAGATAAGTACATCTTCTGTACAGTGCATGTACGTAATGGTTATTTATCCCTAACTTTCTGAGACTACGGTACTTAATCCATACCAGCCCACCCACACACGTGAGTAAGGTCACTAAGGTTCCGGATCCACTTGGATCTCCATCTTTATCTAGCATTCCCCACTTTCTCCAGATAGCTCCCCTGTTCAACTCGATGCAGATTACGCCTGATGCCATCTTCTGATATCCTTATTACTATGCCATCCTCCCGTGTTCGTTCTCGTATCTTTACTTTCCCACCTCTTCTTAGTCTTTAAGAATATAGCATCCGAGCGGCCATTTAGATTCTCACTTTTTATGTTTTGTACGGAATACCATCGAACCTACTCTATACACTATATATACTATTCAGCGCCTGTGTCTCAGCGTGTACTTGTTTCGCCCCGCCTTGTTCCAGCCTTATACATAGTACCTGCACTACTTACATAGATGTAGCCGCTAAAGAGTCCCTAACCCGAGCCGTAGCAATTAGCAATACCGTACCCCTGCTCGAATCCTCCTGTACGAACGTCATCATCTTGCACGGTCTTTCGCTCTGTCCTATCTGATACCATTCCTTTCATCACCTTCGTAGAGCCTCTCCATCCAATCTCCCATCCTCGGCCACAATACTTGGAAGAACCGATCCTCATTGTCTACTATACACATGGCTTCTCTTCGTCTAACCATCGAGGATGGCCAATTCCACGATAGATACGGGAGACACGTTCTTTTGAGAGGCATCAATGTCGCAGCTGACGCAAAGCTCCCGAGCCACCCCGACGTGCCCTCCCATGTTGCCGACGACTTTTTCGATGGCGATAATGTCAAGTTCCATGCTCGCCCTTTTCGAAAAGAAGATGCCCACATCCATTTCTCTCGCATAAAACGCTTCGGCTACAACACCATTCGCTACATCTTTACCTGGGAAGCCATCGAAGCTGCTGGCCCTGGGAGATATGACGAGGAGTGGATTCAACACACGATAGATGTTCTCCGGGTGGCCAAGGAGTACGGATTCTATGTCTTTATGGACCCCCATCAGGATGTGGTTAGTTGCCCTCGGTCCTCCCCTGGAATCAAACATATCTACCACACACGCCACGCCGTACGCTAACTCCTTGCTCCCTCCTAGTGGTCTAGGTATTGTGGTGGTTCCGGTGCTCCCATGTGGACCATCTATGCCTGTGGGCTGAATCCCCAGAGTTTTGCTGCTACCGAGGCCGCTATTGTCCATAACACATACCCCGAACCCGAGCAATTTCCCAAGATGATCTGGTCGACGAATTATTATCGTTTAGCGGCGGCCACCATCTTTACCATGTTCTTTGCCGGACGCGACTTTGCCCCAAAATGCATTATAAACGGCATGAATATCCAAGACTATTTGCAAGGTCATTTCATGCGGGCTTGTGCCCATTTAGCAAAGAGAATACATGAAGCGGGCGATCTCGAAAACGAAGTTGTTTTCGGATGGGAGAGTCTAAATGAACCCAATAGGGGGATGATTGGACATGTAAACCTCGATGCTATTCCCAAGGAACAACAACTCAAGAAAGGCACTTGCCCAACTCTCTGGCAGAGTTTATTGACAAGCTCGGGACGCGCATGCGAGATTGACACTTGGGACATAGGAGGATTAGGTGCCTATAAGGTTGGACGGGCGCTCATCGATCCCCACGGAGAACAGGCCTGGTTACCTCAGGATTACGATGATACCCGGTACGGATGGAAGCGTGACCCAGATTGGAAACTAGGCGAATGCATCTGGGCGCAACACGGAGTGTGGGATCCCTCACAGGATACACTCTTGCAAAATAACTATTTTGAAAAAAATCCTAGAACTGGGGAGGTTTTGGACTACCCGGCATTTACCAACACATACTTTATGGATTTCTACCGGTACTACAGAAACACAATCCGAGCCATACATACCGATGCTATTCTACTCTGCCAACCCCCTACACTAGAGATCCCTCCCTCGATAAAAGGAACAGAGGATGACGATCCAAGGATGGTATATGCGCCGCACTACTACGATGGGATCACGCTCATGACCAAGAAATGGAATCGGACCTGGAATGTTGATGTTTTCGGAGTACTACGAGGTAGATACCTTCACCCCGCATTTGCCATCAAAATAGGTGAATCCGCCATCCGTAACTCGTTCAAAGAACAGTTAGCAGCCATTAAAAAAGAGGGCCAGGATTATATGGGAAATCACCCATGCATCCTAACAGAGTTCGGAATTCCCTACGATATGGATGATAAACATGCATATAAGACCGGTGATTATTCCAGCCAGTCAGCAGCCATGGATGCCAACCACTTTGCTGTGGAGGGGGCGGGAATGGAAGGATATACGCTATGGGTATACGCCGCTACAGTAAGTATTTTCAGCATAAATGCTAAATTTGAGTAAATAGTGACTAATGTGATATCCAGAATGATCACCAACGAGGCGATCAGTGGAACGGCGAAGACTTATCGATCGTCTCAGTAGACGATCAAAGCCTACCAGTCTCAAATCTCCCTCGAACTCAAGTCATTCCGTCTGCAAACTTATCAAAGACGACCACGAGTTCCACCAGGACAGAAGTCGATGACGAACTTTCGGTGACGCCTACCAACCTAAAACGGACCCTTACGAACCCTTCAATATCATCAGAAGCGTCCGGTCCGAATCCAGAATTAACAAATACACCAGGCTATCGTGCTGCTGAGGCATACGTCCGCCCAGCACCCATCGTTACCAGCGGGAAGATCGTCAATTACGGATTTGACTTGAAAAACTGCCAATTTACATTAAATGTAGATGCGCTGGAAGGGCGGTCAGCCGACTCCATGACGACCATCTTCTTACCCGAGTATCACTTCCCCAAAGAGCAATGCACAGTCGCCGTCAGTTCGGGTAAGTGGGAGATCAGCACCGACGACGAGGAGCGAGCATGGATACAGAAGATACGGTGGTGGCATGGTGATGGCCAGCAGAGCATCAAGGTGACGGGTCTCATTAGGCCGCACAGTACACTCTCCGGGACGGCTGAAGAAGTAGGTTATTTAGAGCAATGCCAACAGTCGTATGGAGTAGATCTCAAGAGCTGCAGCGTTATGTAAATAGTAATGACATATGCATTGGTTGGAAATACGAAATTGTACTCATTCATCAGTCAGTTAGGAATGTGCTGTCGCGTTTGTTGCTCTTAGGTAAATATATTCAGCCCCTATTATGTAACAGACATTGTACACTAGGTAGATGGTCCCCGGCCTCGATAGTGAGTATGTATGTAATCGAAAGAAGATAAACAGTGCCGAGATAGGCTACGTACACACAGACGAGCAGCTGAATCCAGCCCATATGCCCTAGTCTGCCTGCCATTCACTAGATAGCTCGCCTCACATCAGCTGACTCCATAAACGGAAAGCCGGCCGGTTGGGCAACAACCCTCAACCCTCTCAGCCCTCAGCCCTCGATCAATCGGGGATTTTAAACCGAGGCCTGTGAATCTAGGCTAGAGAGGCGCTGAAGCCGAAATTGTAGGGTTGCAGCCCGTTCTATTTATTGGGTCGTGCTTCCGTGGTTTCACTTCGCACTGCGAGTTGCTGCATGTTCTCGGGTAATTTTCTAACTGCCTCCTACCTTGTGAAGTATTTTTTTCTCAATTGTTTGTTCGTACTGCAGACAGAACTCTATCTCATCCTTTTATTAGGCTATTGATTTACTTTAATTCGTTAAATTAGATATCAACGTCAGGGGTTCCCATTCTACCACCAGTCTGAATGCCCTTTCAGGCATTATAGTACAGCACCCGCCACCCACATAATCCGTCGTTCCGAATTCTTTTTTAAATCATGTTTCCTCTACGTACATGATGAAACAATACTCAAGACGATTTGCTTATGTGATTGCTTATGGGGAAATAGTAGATATAAGAGCACTGTACACTCAACCTAACTAACTATGAGAGAGGCGGGAAGACTAGCTTATATACGTGAACAAAATGTCTTGTACCTATTTTCCTGTATAGTACATGTTGTGACTCCTTGGCCTAATACGTTAACAGTTTATTTGTATCAATTTCGTATAGAAATTAGAGACATAAGCTATCTAAAGCAGTATTCTATCTCCATACAACAAACTAGACAAGGGCATGGGCATTGAGTACGGCCCCCCCTTATAGGAGTGCATTGAGCTTTGGATCTAATATCCTTTTGCATGTCTACATTGATGGTGACAGAAAGGCCATATTCCGACATAGGTTTTCCGATGATTTCATGCTGACTAAGGCAACGAAATAGTACCTACTTGATTTTCCCTCATTAGGAGAGGCTTCTTGTTTTATATTTGCTCTCTCACTCTGTAGATATAATTTTAGTACATGAGGAGTTCCGGTCTGAGTGGGTGATCCAGTATACTGTATTGGAATCTGTCAAAAAGGTGAGTGCTCGGAGAGTCCGCCAAGGACGTATGCGTTTGGTAGGAACTAGAGCAAACCGTGAAAGATTATTGTCGTAGACGAACGCCAAACAGCTTTCACTTAGTGGCGATGTATCAGTCAAGTAGGTCAGACCACTCTGGGATGTCCTTAATGAGGCCCCACATGTATCTTTCCAGCCTGACCGCACACTTCGCGTATATCGTCGTCTCATCGTTATACTTGCGACAGTTGCTGCAGATTAATCTAACGTCCGCAACGAGGTCTTTCGGGGAGTCATATTTATCCTGGAGCACTCTCTCCTCTACAATCGACAGATCCATCGGTGATGTAATGACATTATAATAATCGGGGACTTCATCCCTGTTGACGGGGTGTTGAAAGGGCCAGGCTTGTTTGTGGTTCTGAAGCTGATATACAAAACGTCGGAACGCTTGAAAGTGAGGCCCATGGCGTGGCTCCCGTGATAGCTGGTCCATGTCCGGAGACCAGTTCGTTTCCCGTATGGCTGGAATAGAGAGGGGGTCGATTGGTCTCAGGTCGCCACTGGCCCACTGTGCGGGCGGCTTGTGGACGATATTACTCTTATTACTCAGAGCACGAATTTTAGCGCGCACGGTTTCTTTCTGTTTGAGAAGCATACGACCAACCTCGAGATAGCGCACCCGAGGAAGCATGCTACATTCCATAATTGTACCCCCCTCATAGTCTTTGATGTATCCCGTCCAGATGGACTTGTCAAGCGTAATCTCTTTCGTGAAGCCTTGTTTCTGAAAATAGCCAGTCGCATAGTTGTCAGCGTATGTTAAACAGTGCATCACGGGAGAAGTCGCTTTAACATAGTCCTTTAAATGTGCCATGAGGTGAGCACCGTATCCTTTTACCTGCTGATCGGACGCGACAGCGCAGAAAACGATCTCAGCAAACTTGTGAACACGGAATTCTCGAAACGTTATTCCGCCAATAACCTCGAGCGGCTGTTTAACGATGGCGATAGACAAGTGAGTGCGATCATAAACGAGGCGCGCGATATACTCCTTAGGCATTTTAGGGAGCTGCTTCTGGAACAGGCATTTAAGGCCTGTAAGGATAATAGTACTCTCTCTAGTGCCATCATTATTAACGACTCGGAATTCGATGTCACCATTTCTCTCCTCTAGAACAGCAGGCTATATAGTATAAGTCGGTTAGTTAGCTGCACATTGTTTCTATCCTCTAACCTGTAAAGGGACTAGCATACCCGCTCCGGGAAGGGAATCCTCCCAGTGCCGCCGGCAGTTTGAATGTGCGGATTTGTAGACTCATAGTGCGAGATTTTGGTTTTTTTGAGGGCAGGGAGGGTGTCGGGTTCGATGGTGGCCTTGCGCTTCGCTGTGACAAGGCTTGGTTGTGATGTTGCGTTGTCCATTTCCATCGAATCCCGCCAAAACGTGGTGCGTGCATGTAGGTGGTCTAATTACCCTTGGTAGGTACCTGTGTGAGTCAGCGCCGGCGTCTCCCAGCCCACGAGGGATTACTGGATTGGGATAGTAGCTACATATGTCGTATGTACGTAATTAAGCGATCTGACTAGATTTGCTGGGGCTCGTACGTACACGCCGTAGTCATGTATCAGGTTGTTAAGTGCGGGATCATGGAACGGAGGGACTGCCGATTTCAATCTTAATTCTGGTATATCGAGGTATGATGTGAGAAGATCTCCTCACATGGCGGACTTGGGAGGGTGGATAATGACAGCTGTATAACTTTATGAGTGTAAGGGATTCAGGCCAGCAAACATGAAAGTACCTACCTAAGGTATTCCCGGAGGAGCACCTGCCTTACAGTACCCGGGCTGCCCTTGTAGCACATGATAGATTGGAAGTACATAAGGGGGGTCTTTTTAACTGCCGGCGTTTTGCTCTACCTGCCCTGTGGGAGGTACCTTGTGTTACATATCAGATTGGTGAAGGCACCTACGTACACTAGGTAGTGCATAAGGTATATGCACCTACCTGTCTGTCAAGCCTACCGAGCATATGTTGTCAGTAGGTAAAATATGCAATATGACTTTGCGCGATGGCAACAGAAACCCAGGATGCCTTAGGCAATCTGTAAGACTAGGTAAAAGGAGCTGCTCTTATATCTGAGCTATGGTAAGTTGATGTAATAGGTATAGGCCAATCGCTACCGAATGAACTAATGTATAACGAGAATTCTTTGTTTGTCGGGCATATATAACATTAGTTTCCTCCTTGCTTCTAATAGCACATAGCACAGCATTGCTTATCACTACCGTGGCTTGTTACTTCTTACAGTTGTAGATATTTACATGCTTCCGCATAATTATACGCTACGGCTCTCGTATGGGATTTGTGCTACACTCCATTTCAACCGACAGAAGCTCGATCCAGTAGATATTAGCGAAGTGTTGTCTCCTAGGGAGTGGGGCTAAGCTGTAGCCTTTCACATTGTATCTCAACGTTACCTACCCAGACTTACTCCCTATCCACCTACGCAGTACTGCCGCCTTCGCGTCGTTTTCTCGGCCGACATTGTTGCGACTACCGCAGCCAGTGACCTCTGGTTCCGGGGTACCAAGTGACCATCCCCCGTCACATGACAACCTTCCCTGTCGGGTCTTGAGCCCTCCTACTGGTCAACAGATGAGCAAAGAACTGAATGCTTCACGACTGACGTGGCCGGCAAACTTAAAAAAAAGTCCGCTTTCTAAATGTCGTGATCTACACTACGCAATCATGGGAAAATTGTCATGGTATCTTAGAATAGTGATAGTTTTTGGCGATGTGAGTTCCGACTCATATGATGAGCGCCATACGCTACGTGGCTGCTGCTCGTTCCAACGGCACTAAAATGTGAAACCTAACCCACTGAGCACTAAGAGCTAACGGGGCTCAAACCTGTGCCCATATCCCTGTGGACCAACAGCTCTGCACCTATGTGAATCAACAGGAGATGCTAATGCGAGGTTGAGGCGACAACGCCAAGCCCTCTGAGCAGACCGTAAGTTAGTATATACCACATGCCGCACAGCGAGACGAGCAAGAGCCAATCAGGGTATTTACCAGAATATTTAGTATAAAAGAACACAAAACTCTAACTTAACCTCCACCTTTTGAGTTATAACTCTAATTTGATTATTACCGAGCTTCTCTCAATACCTTTGGTTTAGCCAGCTAGCTATCTGTCTGCCTATATCCTCGAAATCCTCGAAATCCACTTACCTATTTGAGAAGATTCTTATTTCGTAGCGATCATGAGTAAGTTTCTATTCAATCGTATACGCCGAATTCGATGGACAGTTAATGACTTTGGGGATCAAATATTTAGCTTGCCTCATGTGCGGTGGCGAGTCGCGACCAGAAAACTTCTATTGCAACAATTGTAAGTATGAAATGACTTCTCCTCTGAGTAGCTCCTTATATTTATCCTGTCCTCGTAAGATTTAAGCGAGCACTAGCAGGAGCGCTCATTACCTAAGCTAAAACAATACTTATATCAACTCGCTAGGCAAATGCGCGGTAATCAAATGCCAAAATTCTCGCAAGAATAAATACTTTTGCTTACACCGTGAGTTTTAAATACTAACTTACAGCTATGACAGATGATATTCTTTGAAACTTATGGTTGCTAAAATACTCAATGAAATAGATACATGCCAAAAATGCAAAGGGCGAAACGACAAGCCCGGCCAACTTTGTTCGAATTGTATGTTAAACAATAAATGCTCTGTGCTATGAGAGCGACTTATCCACTGCAGTTCTTCTCAAGGCTGCTGATTTAATTAATTCATATCAAAAATATGCGCTAATACGTTGGTCTGATCCTTAGGCCAGGAGGAGATGCAGTCATGAGTTTGAATCTGGATGAAAAATTCAAGTGCTGAGGATTTCAATTTGTGATAGATAATACCCAACACAAAGGGGCTATATTCTGAATAAGAGAAACTTTCTCTTGACTAAATGGCTGTATCATGAAAACTGAATAAAGTTACTGAAAATCGTAGTTTATACATAATAGGACTTGTAATAGACACAATATTAGAGACGAGTAGTTGTGGAGTTGACTAGGGGTAATCCTTATTCACACGAAATAACGTAATTGGAAACAGGAGTAGAATGAAACCTGTTTTGCCATTTTACACAGAGAAACTTGTGACAACGTGTATGTTTAAGAGACCATCAGAGGTGTACACCCTTAAAATGGGACAAGCCTTTCACCAGACGATTCCAATCTCGATCTATGTACCGACAAATGAAGTAGTCAGCAGGATAAGTCTCTACCAGATGACCACTAACATTTAGAGGCTCTCTAGCCTAGAGATATGGAGTACCCATTAAATCCTGTGACCCTTACGTGTAAATTTCAAGCATGGTAGCTGGGGTTGTGCCTACATTTTTCTTGTTTTTTTTTTTTTTTCTCAACAGCATATTTTGGTGTTGCGCATGTGAGACTGCTGACCACTCTAGGCCCCTTCAAAGAATTTAACACGTCATTCTTATGCTTAAACGCTTCACACGGCGAACTTTCTAGCCTAAAATTTGTGCTGCGGTAATGTAACCCTAATATTATAGGGGCATCGAGAAAAATGGCTCCCTTTCTCTAGAATCCTCCTAGATAAGGATAAAAGCTAGAGGACTAGGGGAGTACTCTATTAGGTGCGAGATATGTGGATTGTAGGTCGTTGGTTTGAAGTTTTACTTATCTTCTCGTGTCATTCTTAGCGTCGTCGTCTGACTCATCGTTTTTTCCCGAGTTCCACGTATGGGTTTACAAGTGTTGCCCATTATCTATCCGATCATGCGACCGAACAACGGACTAAGAGTCATAGCACTAGGGAACTTACTTAAGTCTTTGCAACGAGAGGATTTATCACGTACGACCATAACCACCGGAAAACTCGGGATCCCGTCCGCTCTCCCCTTGATAAACCGGTGAGTGCCGAATTAGTAGTTGGCTCGGACGACCAGCGCAAGGCCGACATCCTCAAGCAGTTCCAGGCCCAGCACCCCGAGATGGACTTCAGCAACGCCAAGATCAGTTAATCAAGAGATACCCCTCCTTTTCAAATAGACAAAAGAAAAAAAAGAAGCGATTGCATTGATTAAAAGAATGAAACTGGGAGAGACATAGCGGTACAAGGCTATGATGTGAGTATGGACTATGCATGGATGAACAAATGTGGGCTGTAGTCTTGTAGGCACAGCTGGTCACGCAGCATCTTGAGATGGTACATTCATAAAATTGGCCGTCTCTAAATATCAGCTACCTCTATATGTGTATATATATGAGCGCCAGAAGCTATGTAGTCTCCCAGGCTCGACCTTGCTGTTCCAAAATGTTTAGGGTGAAACGAATAGCCCACTCCTACGAAGAGGTTTCCCAAGGATAGGGGCATCAGAGAGCCCTAGTTCGTTTTGCTCTTGGAATCGCTAGTAATGACATAGCAGATCAGGCACCACTACGCATCAATTGTCAGATTGTAAAGCGTTCCGTTCTACATAGTTCGCCACTGTATAAGTAGGGGCAGAGTGAGACCGAGGGGAGCCGGACCTACATATGCATGCACATTTGACAGGACTCACCTTGCAGTGTTACCACAGTTGGGGCCTGGCTTAGCTCGGCGACAAGCCGAGGCCGTCCTACTGGGAACGGGATACCCGATACCTCGGGAAATAATAAGAGACTGTGCATCTTGTTCACGTAGTATAATGTGAGTGATGGTGAGATTTATGCATGCACGGTCAGTAACACTCCCGTTTCGTCTTTTTTCTTTCTTTCGCATCATTGAGCTGGGTATGGCAACCCTTGAGTCTACGATTTGGCCAGTCTCGCGGCCTTGAATCGACTGACTCTCTTAGGTCCACCTTCCTCCTCTTCTAGCGGCTGGATGGCGTCCGTATTTTCCTTGAGGAACCCGCCGCTGCGACCGATCATTTTGTTACGCATTTTATAGTATTCTTCAGTCACCTGTTGGTGTAGAAGATTAGCGTCCAATTCGTCTGGTTCTTTGACCTCATTGGACGGCTCATGCTCTAAGATAGAAGAGGCTAGAGTCTGACCCTCTGGCCCTGAGGGCGCGTATCTTGTGGTATTGGTAGGTTTCTCTGGTGCGATTGGCAGTGTTTGCGGTGGCAGACCATCATTTCCCCTTTCCTTTCGGAACCTTGATGGTTTCCGTCCAGGTGTTGAAGTGGTATTATTTGCCTCCGAATTCTGGCGCTCTACTACATCAGATAAGGGGTCAACTTCGGGAGACTGCAACGGAGGTTGCGCCGTGGGAAGTGGAGGTTCAGCGATATCAAGACTGGGAGCAAATCTGACATTCTTTGCTGCCTCGCTCTTTAATGGGGAATTGGTGATAGCGTCTCCTTTTGCTGTGGGCAATTTCGAGCTGCTTGCAGTAGAGCTCGTAGTCTCTTGCTTAATAGTGATGCGACCGATGCCCTCAGCAAATTCATCGTCCTCGTCACTATCTCTCTGTTCGCCGAACGTCTGTTTGCTGAGACGTTCCTTTAGTTCTAGCATCTGGCGTCTGTATTCATCGTCTACGACCCCAGATGTTGACCTTCCCCACTGATCTTCATCATCGTCGTCGTCTTCTTCACTGTCATCGTAGTTCCAGTCATCCTCGTCAGCTGAGCCTTCTTCGAGCTGCAACTCAGCGACAATCGGCGCCATTTCATACATCATCGTTTCCCTGTTGTATCGTATCATATCTTCCCGTAACTCGGCATCTTCTGGCGATTCATCTGCGGGCATAATCGGATCTGATATTATGTTCTCCTGGTCCCTCGCCTGTTGATACAACGCTTCAAGTCTCTGTACAGTATTGTTGGGCTTCCCTTCATCTGGTTTTTTNGTATCTTCTGTGAATGTTACGCTCTTCTTTTTTGATGCCTTTTTTACCTCAGAGACGCGTTCTATGACTTGACCACCAGATTGCGACTGCGGTTTGGTGTCACCTGAAGCAGGGGATATAGTAGACGAAGGTTTTGGCGTATTAGGGGTTATGTTAGACGCTGAACCATGGGTATTAGAGGGCAGGTCCCTGACGCCGGCCTTCTCAAGCGCCTCCATGAGTTGTGTTTGACTCTCTCCCGGTCGTCGCAGACTATATGAGATAACATTGTCGTCCTCATCTAACTCTTCGCTAATCTCGGTGAGGGGGAAGGCATCGTGGCCAGCGGCCTCCAGTTCGCTCACATCCCGAGAGGTAGCGAGTTGGTTCTCAGCAGCCTCGAGTTGTTTGGTGAGAGTGGTTATGTTCTTTGAAACATAATCTAACCGATTCGAGACGGTACTGGCAACCTGATCGCGTTTTTTGGAATCATCGCGACCGAATATCCCCGCAAGCTCTTTCTCGTCCACTAACTCGCCTTTGAAAGCTTGACGCGTCTGCGTGAGAGCTGAGCGCGTAGCTGTCGGCGATAACGCCTGCACTTCTTTTTGCAAGGCCTCGTATTCTTGTTTCCATTGCTTCCACTCATCGAGTGCTATTACGAGCTTGTCTACCTGCTCTTCGAGTTGCCGAAGATGCTCGTCGGGATCTTGCAGGGGGTCCCTAACTTGTGCCATTTTGAGTAGGTAGTGATGTCGAGGGTGCGAGGGTGATTGATTGATTGATGGARGAAAAATCGGGCTGCATGTTTTTTTTTCGGGGGTGTAAATAAACCTAAACTAGCATTCTTTTTTTCTAGCGGCGCGGCTTTGAGCTGCCGGCTGACACCCCTGTTCCGTCGCTGTCTCCACTATTTCAATTGGTGGAAAACATCAAATTAGTCTACCTTGGCCGACCTTAGGCAGCTATATCAACTATTCACATATTACTCATAACATCATCGAAAATCTCAACCACGAGCAAACATCCAATCTTCAATAGAACAGAGCTGCGAACCTACACGTTCACTAGTAGCACATTCTAGATTCATAGCCTACTACAAGTTTCAGGACAATGACCGAACACGATGATCTATTACTTACGCTAAACCGCCTGATACCTCTAAGCTCTCTACCTAGTGTCTACTATTGGGCGCCACCCTGGTCAAAGCAAATTCAACCCCTTTGCATATGTTGGAAATGGGTCATCGATCTTGGAAGCCTATCCTACCTATATTCTATCTAGTCTTCTAGAATTTGCCGTTTTGAACCTACTCTTCCGAGGCTAGTAATTTTGCCCATGTCGAAGGTATTATGTATTTGTTTGTCATCTCAGTCCCTCAAAGCACGTGTGCCAACAAAAAAGTAAACTATCCCCTAAACATACCCCATACCACTTCACCTGACTTGTTAATCTACCTACAAGTATGTGCATAGTTATAGGCGGTTTTAGGAAGAGGCAGTCAATTCATCGTAGTCGTAAGAAATTTCTCTTCACCCCTTTACTTTACACTCGGCCGTTTGCTAGTGAAGCAACCTCCTATAGACCTAAAGGGGAGGGAGGTGCTAAGTAAGAAGAGAAAGGAATCGCATGCAGAAAACGATGCTGCCTTCAAATCTAGTGTCCTTGAGGCTTTTTTTAAAGTTAAAATGCATGCTTGATGATTTCATTGCGCATATTACTGTATTTGCTTAATAAACCCATGCTGCAGGTACCCTACTTATGTATGTATGTAAGTTGGCCTCCCAATTCAAAACACTAGGGTACCTATCTACATTGACTCTCTTTTTCTCGCTGAAACGAGAAGCTATTAGGGGAAATCGAAGCCGGGCCAAGGCGCTAGTGATTGGTGGAAAGAACCCGGGATCTCTCATGCATAAGCTTAACGTGGAGATTTCCCCTTTTGACCTTTCTAGATTGGTTTTCTGCTGCTCCATTTTCTATGTGACGACTGATGGTTTCGGTGGCCCTGGCAACATAATTCCGATTGTCGAATCGGTCCGTTACTGATCTGGCGCTTCAGTTCTTATTACAGGCCGCTCGGTCTCGGCACAGCTCCACGCGAAGGTATGAGGCATTACGAATCACACGCGTCTTAGCTCCTGTGATATACCTTGAATCATGAACGCATCAAAGCCGTGTCTCCGCGTAGCCCGGTTCGAGGCGGGTTCAAGCTTCGAAATGGGCAACCTAGTCCCGACTTGTATTCGGAGCAAAATCTCCTCAGTATGGAATGTTAGGTAAAGTAAGGGGGCGATGGGGAGTTCGTCTCCGTGGCCGACCTATATACATAGGTAGGTATAGAGCGTGGAGAGAACCTCTGCGAAGGTCCCGAAAGGATCTGCACCTCGAGAAGTCCAAACGGAGACGAGCATATTGCGTCTCTAGACAAACCTGCCCATCATGCTGTGGCCGACACTTTTCAGCTTTCTCTTCGCTTGGGCTGGCGTCGTTGCTGGCATTACTGTCACTACGTCAAGCTCGTCTTACGTAGTTGACACTGCTAGCTCGTACAACTTTATTGTCACGATCAGTCGTTCAACATGTGATATTACTTCGCTGAAGTTCTACGGCACTGAGTATCAGTACTCGGGCACTTACAGTCAAATTGCTTCGGGGCTCGGCAGCGGCACCTCTGTAGGTCTATGCCAACCCTCGTGATACCAAGCCTAACACATTCCTAAAGGTCTCTTACACGACTAGCCCATCGGGTGATACCGTCATCTTTGCCTGCACGCAATCCAGCAGCTCGTTCGACCTGACGCACTATATGGTATTCCGCAATGGCGCTGCCAATATCTGGATGGGTACAAGCATCAACTCCGAACCATCAGTCGGTGAGTTGCGGTACATCTTCCGCTTGACTGGCCTATCCTCTGCCTACCCCAACGGAGATGTTTCTGCGACGGCCAGCGGTACTGCGATCGAAGCTACCGATGTCTACCTCGTCAACGGCCAGACACGCAGCAAGTTCTACTCGTCCGATCGCTTTATTGACCAGAGTGTATACTGCGCTACCGACTCTGGTGCAACCGTTCACGCCTGCTTCCTGCGACCTAACCACCAGGCTACGGAGAAGAGCTCAGGCGGACCTTTCTTCCGTGATATCAGCTTGAACTATGTTGGTGATTACCACTCTGTCACTTACTACATGAACTCCGGCCATGTTCCCACCGAGTCCATCCGAACGGGTTTCCACGGTCCCTATGTGTTTGCCATGACCCGAAGCGGTATCCCCTCGGCCAGCTCTATCGACGTATCTTTCTTCGACACTCTCGGCCTCAAGAACTACGTTCCAACCTCCGGAAACCGTGGCTATGTCAAGGGTACCGCAACCGGCGTCTCTTCTAGCTTCCCCATCGTCGTCCACTGGTACAACAGCAACTACCAATTCTGGGTTTACGCCAGCTCTTCCGGAGCTTTCACGTCGCCCCCGATGCCCGCTGGTTCCTACACCATGAAGCTGTACCAGGACGAGTTCCTTGCCGCAACTCAGACCGTCTCCGTCTCAGCCGGCTCCACCGCGACGTCGAACATTGCTGCGACCGCCCCNAGCCCTCACACAGTCACGAACGACCATCTTCAAGCTCGGTGACTACGACGGGCAGCCAACCGGTTTCCTGAACGCCGCGAACCAGTTGCGCATGCACCCATCAGACAGCCGGTAAGCAAGCATTCCCCTAGTAAATATACCTATAACGCATGAACCTCTCTAACCCTTACTACAGAATGTCCAACTGGTCCCCAGGCACCGTCTCGAGCACAGCGACGTCGTCATGGCCCATGGCCATGTTCGTGGGGGTCAACAACGGACAGAAGATCAGCTTCTCGCTGTCGAGCGCGGTGAC
>JAPESX010000154.1:0-26616 GCA_029590615.1 Nemania bipapillata | reverse complement strand
GCTAATCCATCCTTATAGGTCGTCCGTCCAAGACCAGTCAATAATTCCGCATTTATGTCCCCGTATCTCCCTTCCGTAAGGAGATAGGTATGGCATCCACCAATTCCAAGCCACGCGATATGGCTGATGATCATGTGAAAGGCGAGGAGACGTAGATCTCGATGGTCGCCACGAAGAAACGCAGTGGGTATGAGAACAAAATAGCACCACTAGCATTATCTTATCTGATCCCCCTCCTAGATCAGGCCAAGACTTGCAAATTGTCACGATGACACCCTAAAGCTTAGCTAGTCTCGACAGTCTATTTTTTCCGTCAACTTAATTTCTCAACTCTGCACTTGTAGTCATTTTCTCTGTAAACGCTACGTCTATGAAAGGAACGTTATCTATGACATCTCAGAATTGACAAGTGAAGCAGTTATATTTGGATCCAAATATTACCATTATCCCAATTACGTCGTATTGATTCCGAGCCAATGATATCGCTCGGAACAAAACATTTGTCATCCAACTGTTTATGCGCGACGTCTATGGGCGCATCCAAAGTTCGGCCCTGGCTCGCCTACCGGGTAGGTAGGGATTCACACAATAGCCCCCTTCCCCGGACTGGGCCTAGCCTCTGGGCTCTCACTTTACTACATGTATACTAGGTACAACTAACCGAGCCGAGCTTTAATCGTAAGAGAGGTATAGCCCAGGCGGACCGGACCACCTACTATAATCCTGTCCTGATATCCACACCGGTTGTTAAGCATATCTACAAGTATGGAGCCAATACACGTATACCCCAGAGTCAAGAGAAATGCCGGGATGGCTTATCTAAGTCGACACGAGCTCACCCTAGATCTTGTTTGTGCAGGTTTTTTTTNATAGTGCACTTGATACATGACTCGGTGAAGATGCGCTGACTCTTTTGAGACCTAGAACAGGGGAACATAAACAATACCTAATCGGGCGCCCTTATGCAACGCTGTACGGCAAACCACGCGATTTGTAGAGGAAATTTCCATGTATCATGTAATGCCAATGGCGCGACGGTTTATACTTCCATATTAGTTTATAGAGCGAAGTTAGATGAAATATTTTCAAGGATGAACCGAAGACAAGGATAACCGCATCAAGTCGAGCGGTGTGCTCCCGGGAACTCGCAATCTAGAAGGATCAGGAAAGATAATGATAATTTACATGAAAGAAACTTGCTCGGCCATGAATACCGAGTTCTCGTACAAGAGAAGGCTTATGCTGACGAAGCGATCGGAGATCGCGACTACAATTGTCTACTAAACTACATGCACACGTGGGAAAAATTACCTCCCGCTAAGAGGGACGGAAGGATGATTTACTTAGCGCCGGGGAACATTTCAGGTCTCGGCCGGCTGACCTTATTATGGACGTGTTTTCCATGTCTGCGTAAGTGGAACATTTGATTAGTAGATGCAGATAGTAGTTTACAAGGTACTTAATAGATACCGAGTATATATGTGCACATGTTAACTAATGATATACACAAGCCGACAACATGACCTCCCTGTCTTTATCAACAGGCGACAACTCTCTTTTACTCTCTGTGTTAGACCTAAGTCAACTATGGGCTACTAGGATAGTTCACCCACTACAAGATTATACAGACTTTGCTAATAAGTAATACGATATTATCAGCTAGAGTCTATGTTCCGATTATCTATAAAGATTATGCGCGTAGACAATGGAGACAGGGTTTCTAAAAATATATTACTATCATAGTAGACTCCATGAACCATTAGAGATAGAACATACTCAAGCCTCTGCGCGCCTTATATTTAGGATGATTTCTATATGGCGTGTTATTGTCATGTGATAGGGACTCTAGAGCCCATGAGGGTGGTTATATCTATAGTTTGAGTTATGGTAGTGGGCCGCGGTTCAAGGGGTCGGTCTATTGGGCAATACACTACACCCTACCATACCCCCTCTTCTTACCTGCAACCAAATCTCCTATTCACTTTAGAACCAGATAGCGTTACAGGTGCGTTTGCCTTCCATTTACTCTTGCGTCTTCGAACTTCTTTAGCCTCCTAACATGGCGAAGACATTCTCTACATCTCGTCTTACTTACTAGTTACTCAATTTCGCTTATCAACCTTAACAGTGCATATTCCGAAATAAGATGCCATTAATGCAGAGTCACATGAAGACTTGAATTTCTGGGTAGTATTATAGAAAGATTATATGAGTAGAGGCCAGGCACGTCCAGGGCTATCAGCGATTAAATTAAGTGCACAACGAGTGATCATGTTATATTGAGTTATAATATCTAGTGGTGTAGCCTGGGAGTCTGCTCATCCAGTTTAATGAACTTTCGGGCGATCTATACCCCTATCTTCTAGTTCCCCAAGAGCTTAGCTAATATAGACTAGACCAAGCTCGGTTCCATGAGTCAGGCGCGAGGTTATAAAGCTCCTAAATAGGTAATTGTTAGAAGAATTGACCGCAGAGTTAATAGGGGGCTATCAACAGCTAGGAAGAAGGGTGCGGTATTTGGCTCAATAGAAATACGAATTGATTCCTAGTCCTCTAGGTCTCTAGGGCAGACCCAGGGCCCTGTATACACAGCCAAACCCATAAACATCGCCACCACAAGGGGTCTGATTTTGACAGCTATAAGTAGTTTAGACTTTTTTGACGGTACAGATAGCAGTATTCTTGTTGAACAGTATATAATAGCTACCAAACATAATCATGACATTCAATTACGAAAATACTGTAAAGGCAGATTGTTTTCAAGATGGGAGCGTTGGCCGATTGCAGCTCCTTACATATGGAACCGTAGCAATAGTGTAAAAAATGCATGGAGCTAAACTACAAATAAAAAGTCAAAGAATAGCATGTTGATTTCTGAATTTTATGTAAGTCCTTAGGTGCTAATGGCTGATTAGGTAGCTATGCACAATAACATTAGATAAAGGCGAAGTGCCCTATCCTCGTTATTCTATCGGCTACGATTAAGGATCTCTCGCCGCGCGCCTCGCAAATAGATTTATCTAGAACAAGTAATTCGCCGTCTAAAATACTACTTTATTACTCCAGAAAGCCATGACCAATACAATAAACTGTGCTAGTATCTCCGGAATCTAACGAGTTATATTCAATTGAACATATCTTACAGCCGGGGGAAAGGGATAGATTAGTTTATCTACAGTAAGCACCAAAAGACTACCTAATTCTTTTTATTTTAAGAACAGTCCCATCGCGCCTTTATGCATTGCAAGATGATAGTGCATTAGTTAGATAGATACTGGCAATCGGCGAGGTGATGACAGCGAAAATCAACTAGATGCCAAATTTCCCTTTCCCCTATTTTTAACTAATACCTGAGCGTTGATTGGTATATCTTTAGGTTGCGTAGAGGCTTGTCCACTAGCAGTTAGGGGATAGTGAAATTTTAATCCCAAACTCTGATATGGTGAACGAGAGAAGTATGCACATCCTAGGCAAATATCGGGCAACATAAGAAATATTATCGAGTTAACCAGGGTACCGTTTCGATGTTTCATGCACTATTCTTCTCTTCCAAGCGATGGGATCTTGTTTACTTGCGTTAAACTCTAGATCTAGAGGCCACGTGAAATGCCATCAGAATGAATCATTGAGACAGTGGGGCAAGCACATTGACTGGCCCTGACTTAGCGGTTACAAGAAATCGATTCATCGTTCATATCATGTCAACTCTGAACTCCATTGCAGAACGCCGCGAAAATGGGAGAGAAACTGCGCCATGCTATAGTCTTCGGTGCATCTGGCCTAATCGGCTGGGCTGTCGTCGACCAGTTATTACGCTTGTACCCAGAAGCGGGAACATTTTCAAAGATCACCGCCGTCACGAACCGTAAGGTTAAAATTTCCGAGTCTCATTGGCTAGAGCCACGAACGGACCGCCTAAGCCTGCAGCTCATCTCTGATATCGACCTTCGTCGTGGTGATGGGGCGACCTTAGCCGAATCGCTACGACGGGCCGTGGCCGATATTCACACTGTTACTCAGGTGTTTTATTTAGGTAGATCAAAGAGAAACGCAGATTCTGGTGTATATGGGATAACATGTCTAAGCTTTCACTTCGGTTCCCGATAGCGTTGAGGAGGTCGCGACCAATCGGCACATGTTACAGAATGTCATTGATGCGCACAACCTCCTCAGCCCTAACCTGCAATTTGTGGCGTTTCCCGGAGGAACGCGCGTATGTATTCTGAGTCTCTATATCACTTCATATCAACTCACCAAGATCTAGGGCTATGGTATTTACTCGCTGGGCGGTGTATTCACCCCTCCCTTGACCGAAGACATGGTGAACAATCTCCCACCCGACTACGCAGAAACGGTCGCATATCCCGCTTACAGAGAGCTCCTTAAAACGGCAAGTGAGGGGAGAAAGTGGACATGGTGCGAGGTCTGTCCAGATGCGATAGTGAGTCTACCACTCGTCGTGGTTAGAGATAGGTAGCTAACGTCAATCAAGATTGGTTTCACACCCAACGGTTCCCAGTTCAGCTTGGCACTGCATTGGGCACAGTACCTATCTCTGTATGCCCATAATCACGGCGTCCGACCATCATCTCAGCAGGCCGGAAAGGCCTCGATCGAAGTGCCCTTCCCCGGCAACGTGGCCGGTGCTAATTCGCTTTTCTCCCCCGTCTCCGCTACGAAAGTTGCGCGCTTCATGATCTACGCCTCGCTACATCCTAATGAATGCGGTGATGGCCAGCTATTCAATATTGCCGATCACGAGATGCCATGCACGTACGGCGATATTTGGCCTCGGTTGGCCAACTGGTTTGGCCTGGTAGGCGTGGGACCACCCGAAGACTCGCAAGGGCAGATTAACTCTCTAAAGGTTGGCGAGCTTCCCGAAGGCGAACGGCACTTGACACCCGGAGAGTACATCTCGAAGCACAGGGATATTTTTACTCAACGTGGGCGCGAGAAGGCTGTTAATTCAGGGGTTGGCGCTGGGAGTCAACAATTGGACAGTGTAGGCTATTGGTTGACGTTTGATAGGCAGCTGAGTCTTGAGAAAATAAGTAGGACAGGGTTTGAAGGAAGCATAGATCCGGTCCAAGGATGGTTAGACACCTTTACGATGTTCAGAAAGGCTGGGTTGATACTATAATTAGTATGAAGAGCACGTTAAGAAGAATGGCGATGGCTCGAAAGTAACGAATATTATAGTTACAAATCACTTATCAAATACATGACAGCATTTGATAAAAAACTTATATATCATCGATAATTTTCCCGTCAATGAAAGATGCCTTAATTTGTCCAGAGGCAGGAATTAGCGGTGAAAACCTGGTAGATACAACATTCGGCTAAAAGTCAAGTATCTGACCCTTGCAAAACCTCAGGAGCAGTTCCAGACCGAGTGCCAAGAAGGGAAACATCAGAGTATCAGGTAAGACTCGAACCATTCTACAATTCTCATCTTAATAAGAGAGGCGGCGACTATAGAAATCCCTGAAGACCCCAAGTGCGCCGCGATACAGTTCTCTTTACGGCTCGGTCGAAGGAGTCGTGGTTTCTTGAGCTCCGGTCTCTTGGGTCGCGGCCTTTTTAGGTGGCGCCCAATCACTCGGACCACGCGTCTTCCCTGGTCCGTTTGAATCAAAGTCCGGAGCTTGGGATTCTAACACCCTGTCTTGGGCCGCCTTCTGGGCCTTGACCGCCCACGCCCGCTTGATTTTCTCATGGTACAGAGTCCAGAGGCGAGGGAGGTATTGGACATCTTGAACGCAGTATTTTATAATGTCATTACGAAGCGGGCGTTGGTTAAAGACTTCGTAACTGCCTCCCTTTTCTGGACGAAAGAGCTCCTTGCCTTTCTCCTTTGCCCGGTCCCAACCTTCTCTCTCGGCTTTAGTCATGGGGAGATCATCCATGCAGGATTGCAGGCCTTTGATGTGCGTCTTCTTACCCCAGCGAGACGCAAGTTCTAACAGCTGGATATCATGAACCCCTTCGAGCCTGATACCATAGCGGGAGAATAACGCATCTGAGTCGTTGCGCACGTCGAAAAAGACCTTCGGAATCAATGGCGACTGGAGCATTGACGTTAATGTGTCAGGTGTATGTACCCCTGGCGTCGAGAATGCCTTCTCCCCGAGAGTCGCAACATCGATCAGGTAAGTCCGACGAGTGGTGGAGACATAAATCTGGAGGATTGAGATTGTTCCATGGCGCGAAAGGTTGACGCCTTCGAGGTCGATGTATAACGAAGGCGGCATAGTTGGAAGCCCTCTAAGCGCATCGAGCACGGAAGAGATCCCTTGTACAGTATCAATGAGACTATCATTACTAGATTTGCTTTTATTCCGATTCTTGTTCTTCTTCGCAGGTTTAGGAGAGTTGCTCATAATGGACCCTTGTGCAGGGAGTGCCGCAGGAGATACTGTTGACATGGTAGTGTTTCCCTCTTTCCTTTTGAATGATTCGCGAGAAAACCCAGATTAACATGAATTATAGCGCAATTGAAGTCAGACTTTCTTGTTATTGCAATATGATCGGGCTAGAATTTCAGACAGAACCGTTAGGTACAGGCGTCAGCCCCGAGGAGCGAAAATAAGGTTGGCCGTCATACGATTTGTATATTAACTACCCCTCATGCATGATTACTACCTTTTTCACCTTTGGCACCAATCACCACAGGTATACAGGTATAATCATTACCTCAGCGCCTGAAGATTTACGCATACCAACAGCAGCGGGGTTCAATGCGATATGCCGAAGCGCCTCTAGTCTATTGAATACACGGATTATAGCCCGACGATGACGACTCATTAACTTAACGATTTTCTTGATAACTGGCTTTGTAATTTTCTTAATAGTTAACATTAGGAACTACTAACCGTCCTACTTCTAATCATAAGCATCTGCTTCCCAGAGTTCAGTAAGTTCAGTACTTGGCATACATATGATATGTGGTAGGTGATGGGTCGATTGGCTAATCTCAGTTTCCTCAGTGGTCATACAGCAAACGCATACTAGATGCAAGTCTTTTTCCGACCAATATGTCACTAGAGGAAAGTCGAGCCAACCCCTCACATGCCCTATGAGAGGGACATTGCCACAATGTCAAAACAGTTGGATGGTGGCCCTACGAAATAACGACAACCCACGGCCATGAAAAAACATCACAAAAGGTTGAATTACTGCGCTGCGAATAGACTAGCCTAAGGGGTCTTGAATAATACCTCGATGTGAAAAGCAAAGACTACATGGTTGGAATGTAATTGATGCCATCCACGGCCGAGGGTCGGCGAGGTGGAGCCGTTCTAAGGGTCACCCCGGCAGTTGGTGTCAATTACGCTCATGTATTATACGACCGGGACTCGGGGTTGGTGAGACGGGAGTCCGAAATAGAATTGTACCGCCCTTGGGGTGAGGTCAGGGTTCCCCCGCGATCACGATGATAGCACCCTTTGACTAGCTCAGGCATGGCACACCGTATCGGCATCTATTTTTTACTCATTAGAATATTTAGGGATGTTATCCCATCTAGCCCTGTTACTAGTAGTGCTGTAGGTGAAGTTGCCGCGACGAGAACCATGATACACGGCACATACATGGGATATGCGTCCGTAAGACGTTGTCTATGACAAGAACTTCTAGAGGGCTTGGAATAGGATAAATTCAGCTAATAATTCTCTATGATCTTCTCAAGGTCCATGATCCTTTCTCCTTCTCATTTAGGGTCCGATAGCTTATATTTATACCCTAAATCTAGCTAGGCTACAATGCATACGATCTAACAGACTAGATCTGTTGGCTTCTCTTGTCCGAAGCCTATAGGCCTGGTGGTCTTTTTCCTCCAATAGCCTTCATATAGCTGGTTCAGGTCTTCAAGCTGGGCGGCCACACATTCCTTTGGGTTGCTGGAGGGCCTATAGAATAGGCTTGCTAGTCTGTATTGAGTGACACTATCCAGGAGTGAAGATCGGAAGGAGTAGAACTATTAGATAGGTTGCTCAGAAGGTACGAAAATTTGTACCATAACCGGAACCATCCTACATTCAGGTCAAATCATTATTCAAGATGGAGAATCTACTCACCAAAACCGTACCGTGCCGTTCCTCTTCATGCTCAGTTCGCAAGAACCTACATCTCAACGAGAAAGCAAGTGGGTTGTTCAGTACTATGGCCTCCGGACCAATGACCAAGGTACAAAATTCCACATTGAACTGCTTGTCAACAATACCGACAATAAGACTTATGCCACAAATGTCCTAATGGGTGAATTTGGTTACAAGAACAAGACTATGTGCCTCAGCGTTGGCAGCCCTGACGAGTCTAGCAATGACTAGTTATGGAACGAGATCAAGACAACCCAGGATACCGGCGTCAATGTGTCCATGTAGTTCCGCCAAGGTTACGAATTCCCAAAGCACAACCCTGCATTCGACAACTACTACGCCCTCGTACACCGGACGATCACGAACCATAGTTTCGCCAGCATCGGTTTAGACATTGAGCATTCCCAGAGCGGCTATGACGGAGATTCCATGACTCTCAACGACACCCAACATTTGATTAACTGGCTCCGTGCCGACTTTGGGCAAGATTTTATCATCACCCTCGCCCCCGTTCCCAACGCGCTTCTATATAAGGGCTCAGTAAGCTCCTATAACTACCAAGAGCTGTAAATCCGTACCGCCTGAGGCCCGGCTCTTCCATCAGCTAGTACAACACGCAGTTCTACGGGGGCTCTTGGATGGGTCTCAAGGGGCCCGGATACTACGAGCGATGTATCAATGAGGGAGGCTGGAAGCCGGAGCGCATCGTGACGACCATTACCACGAGCTCCGACTTTACCGCACCGCGACCGCAGCGTAGCTATATCAGGCTCAATGAGACTAGGCGGGCGATTGAGATTGGCTTATGACGCTGAGCTCCCCATAAGCAACGTTAGCCAAAACAAGTCAAAGGGGATTGTTTCACTTGTATGAAGCACTAATATATATATATATATATTCGGTATACGGCTTTCATTCTAATTAGATTTAGGTCAGAATAACACCGGGCATGGCCTTTAGAGCCCTGTATACTAGAAAACGAGCCTAGGTACTTACTAGATGGAGATGATACTATAGCCTTGACTGTCGGAGGGTTTGCAAGAGCCCAAGCCAGGGGCGCCCGCCAAGACCTATGGGTTAGGTTGGGTTAGATAGACTCTAGGCGCCTAAGGTGTTTGAAAATTTACAGTTTGTTAGCGATTGAATTGGCCATTGATGTTGTAGAGGTTATAGAGAAGACTTAGAAGTCACTGTGAGGGGTAGCCCTTAATTATACAATGTCCGTCGTAACTGCCGCGAGCACCGCGATCGTGACTACCTAGCCTTCATCTATATCACGAGGATCTTCTTTCAAACCGTTTCGATCAGACAATCTTCTATATTCCATAAATTCTCCAACGACTTAGCGAAACCCTTAACATTAACGCGACCATTTACGCGCCGGCCCCTACACACGGAAACACATACCATTGGCTATGGGCAGTAGCACATAGTATTATCGACTGTTTGCTCAACCGTGGTTTTAATCTAGTAATCCTTAAACCTCTGTCGACGTGAAATCATGATGAATTTTAGAGATAGAGGGAAATCTATGCAAATTCTTGATACTGTAGGTAGAGGAATGACGAGCCGTGTGCTCGGGCCGTACAATTTCTATTGATCTGGTACTTTTGACGTTGCTTCTGACGGGAATCTCCTTGCTTATCCCACGGCACAGACTGCCAAGCCTATTCTATAGGCCCTCCAGCAGCCTGAAGGGATATATAGGCGCCTAACCTGAAGGCTATCGGAAGAAGAAGGTCACAAGGCCTGTAAGCCTACTACAAGGGGAATCAATAGGCCTGATCTGCCAGTTTGTATATAGTGAAGGTGTAGGTTTGAAAATAGGCTGAAACATGGAGGACTATGCGCCTTAGGAAGACCATAAAAAATTATTAGTTGAATTGATCATATTCCAAGCCCTCTAAAAGCCCTCACCACATTGATTAACCTGATTTGTATGAATATTATAATCTTCAGCAGTAGAAAACAAAAGACTCGCAAAGCGAAGACTGCGAGCTCTCGCCAAGTGTTGACGCCTGAATTGGCTACTAATGTTGTACTTGGAAGCCACCATGCGGGGTAGCCCTTATACACTCTCTGTCGTACTTGCCCCAACACGCGTTGAAATAGTATAAAAGGTTGAATGGAACAATATATGATTAGGAAACTGACTAGCACAAAGTCCCATGTGCTACTAGGAACCCAACTTAATTATACTTGTAGGGGAATGGGCTCTTTATACTGCAGCTTAGGCTTTGGGGTCTTAGTGATAGATAAACTCTAACTTGTCATAAGCGCAACACCGAGGCCGTCCCAATGAAGCGATATCAATAGCTATCATGTACGTTAGGGTTTGGGAATTGTCCGTGAAACTATGTAAGCTATAAATCAGAATTCTTTTCTACATGCAGCGTAGGCCGGGAATATCAATTACTTACAAATTCACGGGGGGTAGAATTTAAACCAACGTTGCTCGTGAAATTGTTGTCAGTGCCTTCCATCTGCTGATAGTCGAATACGTTGTTGACAGACGTGTTGCCCTGGAAAAGTATGGCATGGGGAGCTCCCCCGTAATAGAAGGACATGTCAGTGGCGGGCCCGATGCTAGTAGGCTCCATGTTGAGGGGCACGTCCTGTTGCGAATGCTTTCCCTGTTGGCCAATACCCATCTCGCTTGATGTTGGGCCATGCGACGAGGACATAGACCGGACATGGAGAATACAGGCATCGATAGAATTTTTCTTATCTACAAAGCACTGGGTGGCTAGTTGGCTGGCCATCTCCTTGGAATTAACATTGTGGTATTGCCGTAGGTGCTGAGACATGTTATCGAAGCAACAAGTTCGAAAGTCATTGCTCAGCACACAGACCAATTCGGGCTTGATAATTTCTGTATGGCCATTGTCAGGTCCTCCAAACAAGCCATAGACTAGAGACGGAGTATGAAGCTATTAGTAACACTAGGTAGTACCTTCGGAGCAGTGGGGGACTAGTTGATGGGCTAGGTCCTTATGAACCTTGTGACCATGACGTAGATGCTGGGCCATATTATCGGGTCTGCAAGCTTCATATTTCGGGCAGAATACACAATAAAATCTGAAATTTCCGTTCTTAGAGTTCATGTGTCGGGTAACAGAGTCCAAGCGACCAAATGTCTTGCCGCAGCTGCACATGAGTGGATTGTGCCGGACTCGATGGTGTTCATGCGATTCGTTCGCTTGACCTAGAGCACCCACATTGTTGCTGGCCATCTCTTGCGAAACTGATGTCATGGCAGCCGAGATTGGGCAATGTGCGGTGATTAATTCATCAATGCTTTTATGGAATGCTCGCCGGCACTCGAGAGATAGAATATATATCCCGCCATCTGCGTCTTCGACAGGCCATACCCAATTTCATTGTTAGCCATCTTTTCAATAAGTTCGTGAAGTATGCAAGACACGCCCTGCGACTAATTTGATGTAACCTTCAATGCACGCTATGCTTTCAAATTCCTTCTCGTTCATGGTGCACCCCTGCCATTTTAACCTATCATATCTTGGATTGTTTGATACAGCCTTATAGTTGTGTGAATTTAGTACGGGACTGCTATCTGGTGCTCAAAATCCCAGGGCACGCAGTACCCAGATTGGCTGGACAGACGAATAATACATATCATAATATTACGGGAAGACCACCTCATCGTGACGCCCTCTCTATAGGGTGGTCAGATCTCGGAAGCAACTCAAGCTTTGGAAAGACAACATGGCTGATAAAGCTGAGCCCAGTTCTGTAAAACTCTCTCAGGGCTTCCCTTAGCAACAAGCCCAAACGCAAAGGTACAGTATATCCAAGTGATCAAACTATACCTGCTAGGGTCCTGGAGGCTGTGCATGTCAGCACCGGATTGCATTCGTTGAGTGAAGTTCGGACTGTAGTGTAATGGACCTTCTGTATTCTTCTCCTCCCTGCTACCTCTGTTACCTCTAACGCTGTTAGTGAATACAAAGCCATGCGGATGAAGATCGGCTTGCTGAGTGGAATTGTGGTATCCTTCCCCCCTACGCACCGCTCACTATGTGTTACTCAACCGTTTCCATGAATGGGCTCTCTTCACGGTATTCTCAACGGTACACCGGCACTGTCTCAGGCTGTGGACGACAGCTATTTCTCGGTTCTGCTGGGATGATATGCTTGATCGGGAGGCTTCTCTGCCTCTGCTTCTCGTTAACAACATAAGAAGCTAGCTTATGACTGAAATATGCCCTCGTCTTCAATGGGAAGTGGGAGATCAATCCCGTTCCTCACGTATAGAGGGGAAAACTGGTGACATTTCAGATGAGTGACTATTATAGCCCTACGTCCGCCCCCGCGCGACGAGTTGAACATACCCATGGAGTCCACCGAGGGTCACGGCAGCCTTTACATTCTTGTCTAATTCACCGGCTGGGACCCCGAGTAGACATTTTGCACAGTTACACCCTAGTAAGGACTGACGGTCCTGGCTTCTGAAACACCGATTTCAAGGATAAAGGGTTGAGTGCATAGCACCATATAATTACCAACAAGTAGAGGATTCTCCCTAGGGCAGTGCTTTCTAGACAAGCAGGCGAAGTCCCTATGTCCAATCATGGTTGATGAACCAAAAAAAAATTGACCATCAACTTCGGCTAGTCGAAAGGAAGCAACTCGAAAGACGGCTTACCCATGGGTAGCGGACAGGTTGAAGCTACAGCAAGTGGCCTCAATGTAACTCCACAGGGGCGGAGCATCAAAATTGTAGTTGCTCAGATGCTCAGGCGGCTTGGTTAAGGTGGTCCTTCAGGAGGGAACGCACCCAAAAGCGTAGGTGTAGATGCGACAAAGATTGCGAATTACTTGTTCTGGGGTTTGGCTACTTGTATGCGCTCATTGAAGTGAGCATAAGGCCAATGCATAGGTACATACTGACACACGTACCTACCCATTTCTAATTGCAGGTGCGGTTGCATCCCGTTAGCTGCCGTTCCGGCTTCGGCATTCCAACATCCGTCCAACAATCCTACGATGCGGGGCCGCACCCTCCAAGTACCCGGTTACGTGCTAGGCGAGTCATTCAACGGTATTGTTGCTCGTAAAATCCGTTCCTAGTTTGCCAAGACTATGCTCTCTTTTGTTGCGAGAGACAAAAGTGAGTGGTGATATCATTGTGCTTCGGCGCTCTGTCCGTCGAGGACTCTTTGACGGCTGATCACCTTATCGGCACAATATACGATGCTGTCTTTGGTTCGTGCAAAATTACACCAGTGATTGTTCTCTTTTTGCTTAACACAGCCTCTACCAGGGTAAATGAACGGCTCAGCAAGGTGTGCACAATCCCTGTTCATCGTCCGCGCATTGTCTGTCCCGGCCTATGACTCCAAGCCTTATAACGCCCTAAAAGTAGATGGGAACAACTTGAACAGAAAACGTTTCTTCATGTTAACCAATAAGAAGCGAGATTAATACGAAGGAGATAATATATACTCTAGCACTCCCTACTAACCATGTCTTTCCCTTGTTCTATAAGGGCTGGGGCTCGAGAATCGATCGTGATTGATGGTGTCAACATTGTGCATATACCACTTTAAGACTTATGCCCCCACCTCCTGAACGCATGTACATTGCTCAACAGGCCTGCAGGCCTGACTTATCACTCTAGACCGCGTGATATAATAAAAGGGAAACTTCTAGCTATCTATAGTAGTACCGTGATCTTCATATATTCCTCGTAGGCATCTAGTATGGAAGCTTTTTAGATTAGATTCACCAATAGCAGCACTAAAACCTAGCCTCGTCCCGTCCTAGCCATCATACATACTACCTCCTCTACTTAATCATCACCGAGTTCCCAGAAGCCTCGTTTCCTAATCATATTGTCTGCCTCTAGTCCACAAGCATTTTAAAGCGTCCCTCGATTTACTAAACCATACCTTCAGCTGTTGAATCAAACTCAAAACATCGCATATTCTACCACAATTAATCTTTATAAATCAATCCTGTCAACGATAGTGGAGGTAATAGGCACAAGGTTGTATTCAAGGGTAAAGAAGAGATCAGAAGCCTTGTAGTAGTGCCTGGGAAGTATGGTAGTTTATATATACAGGAGGTGTGGAGCGTCCCNACACCTATATTTAACACCTATCTATCTAGTTAATCGACATTGGCTATCTATATCTCCTCTATATGATAGATAGGTATTGTCTCACCTAACGTCGGAGGAGGAAAGATGCATATATCATCACGTAACATCATCTACATGTCGGCTTGGTATAAATATATAGAATAATGCGGTCTAAGGCACTTTGCTATCGTATGTCTATTGTCGAATGATGGAACGAGTAATAAGACTGTAATTGGAAATATAGTAAAAGACTTTGATAGTTATGTTTGATGTTGAGATGGGGGGCGCCTAACCATCAAAGGTGCGATCAATGGAAGGTTAGCTCTCGGATTAACCCACGATTTGTTTCCATCCACCTACCGAACCTCGCAGTGCCCCAAGGTACGCATTTAAGGCCACAGGACCGGGAACAAAAGTAGCATCTAAGCTCGGGTGGATCAAACTAGAGATGAGCTTGACTACCCCGTGTGTGACGGAGTTATGGTCAGCCAAGATCTCGATCATGTTGTATTAGCGGAATGTATGTTTAGCGATGGAAAAGGACGGCGTACCTCTAGGGAACTAATTATAAACTAATTGTTAAGTTCATGCCCAAGCCTAGGTTTGATCAGGCCAGGTGGAGGGCATTCGTGACTTTCCCTTTTATTTACCGAGTGCATATGCCATACGAGAGTGCTGACCCTGCTCTCGCGTGTCACGTTCAACAAGGTGTGATTGAGTAGCTAGGTNAAAAAAGATGGGAGGCATGGGAGATCGGGCGGCAAAGGTGAAGGAAGTAGGTGGCCTGCGGTTCCCTGATATGGCCATGTGGGTTCTGCAACTGCTGTGACGGGTGTGCATTCCGTGGCGTTAAGGACGCGATATTCAAGAGATACAGCGTCGATACGGTATCTTCTATCCCTCAACATGTCGCCGACGATGCCATCTAATACATAGCCCCCTTCTTGGCTAGGTATTGACACCGAATCTCGTACGATTACGATCCACCTTTCCATCCTTTCTCGGGCTTTTAAGTTAGTATAATTTAGTTGTCCGTATGGATGAATATCTGCATTATTCCAAGCTGGCGTAGATTCGGGCTGGGTAGGGACGCGACCTAGTAGCCACGACATGACAACCCCGAGGGCCCAAACATCGTCAGCGAGATGGGGCTCGGTGAAGGGCTCAAGATACTCGACGGGCGTGTACCAGGGCGAAAGCTCATTGCCAAACCCGGTCAGCTTGGCGCCGCGCTGGGGGTCATAAACGATATTTCCTAGTCGAATATCACCATGCCTTACGCCCTTGCAGTGGATAAAAGCCAGCGCTGCTGCCATGTCGCTTAGGATTCTCCACACTCTCTGAATACCGCCGTTGAATCTCCTATAAGACTGGCCATATCTCACCGCGTGGAATTCTAACGACTGGGCATCACTGTACTCAGTGTATATGGCGTGAAAGCGAGCGTCGGCCCCGAGATATGGCACAAGGGCGAACTAGAGAAAGGAATCAGCCTCGCGCGCCTTAGGAAGAAAAGAATTACTATGGGAGCCGAGCAAGCACCTACATGATCTCCGAGAGAGGAGAGCATCGTGGTTTGTCTCAACCACTCCTCGGCAAATGCGGGTGTCTCCACGTAAGCACCGTGGTCGCGGGCAGGCCCGAGGACCTTGACCGCGACCACTCTGCCCTTGAACTTGGAATGATGGGCTTTCAGGAGGAACTGGCCTTGCGCGTCTGTGGCAAATCCGAGGCACGTGAGGTGGTATGCTTCACCACCCTCCCCGGGCCCGATGTATACAGCTTGACCTATGGGAATATTCAACAGCGTGGGGCTGCATAGGAGCGGCTGGAAAATGCCGGCTGAGACGGCTGCTTCGTCCACCGACCTATCAGCCACAAAACAGGGCCTCTGGGGCAAACGTTCTGGGCTGGAAGCCGGGCGTTTGCCGAGTCGGGAAGTATCAAGCCAGCTTGGATGTCCAAGCACCCTAATTTCGGCCAAATGTGGCGCCTGGCTGGTTCCAACAGCCCAGTCGCCCGGAGCGAGTATCGTGGCATTAATGTGAGTTACCGGGCTCTCCAACATTGCTATCTCATTAGCGTCCCCAAGCCTATTAACATTAACAAGCGAGATCCCGTTAGAGAGAGCAGTAGTGTTCTGTGCCGTGAAGTATATGAATAAGGAGGCCTCGTTATGGGTAATGCGGCATCCGACGTGCTCCTGGCCGGGACCCATAACAAAGAGCCCAGTTAGCTCTTCTCCTTTTGAGGGGTCTTTGAAGTTTGCTGTCACCCAGCTATCGGGGCACGTTTCGTTACCGGTTGATATCCCGTGAGCCGAGATGCTCACTCCTTGGGCCTTGAGCAGGACAATAATGCGGTAGGGGGAGCCCGGGGTCTCGATATGGCCCAGATCCAAGTTCGTCAGCCTCAGCTCTCCGTGCTGTCCGCTAGAAATCTGGGTGTCGACGGGCAGGCTGATAGCTCCGCCAATGAGAGTTTCCGGTGTATCGGTGACTGAATCTTCAGGAGCCTCGATATGACCTAGATCTAAGTTGCCCAGGCTTAGCTCTACGTACTCTGTGGTGGGAATTGGGGTGCCGACATGGGGGCTGGTATCCTCGCTACCATAGAGTTCTGGTGTATTGGGGGCTGAGACTTCGAGCGGCTCGTTGTCCGCTTGGGGACCGATATTGTCGCCGTATAGCATTCTAAGATGTGGTATTGTCAGGGTTTCGCAGCCATGAATGTGTATTTACTCGAGACGCATCTTACTCTATTCTCTAGGGGGTGCTATTTCATCTTATAAATGCCAACGTTCGCACCGTAACCGCCAATAGCAGCCAGGCTTAGCCTACATTCTGTATTCGTCTCAGCAGTCGTGGATGCGAGTCAACAACTGCCTCTATCTACAACAGTCACGAGGGAGCGTCATTGGTGGCCAGCAGACACACGCGGTGTAACCAGCCGAAAGGAAAAGAAGAAGAAGAATAAATAAATAAATAGAAGACAACAACAGCAAAAACACCAACAACAGGACAATAATGGACATGTCATAAGTGAATTCCGATTGACGTGATCAGTACTTTTGCACTTATGATGATTGGCTGAGGGTTGTAGGAGGCTGTCGGCTGCCGCTGGTGGCTTTCCTAATTTTGGCAACGTCTGACTCGTCACAAAACAACGACACCCAATCTTTCTGTGACGGCGGCTAGAGTTTGGGGGCGATATGAATAACCGCCAGCCACCCGGTGGTTTAATACTGCCACTCCCCCCTCACAAATGGAGTGAACTACCCAACCTCCCAACTCCCAACTCCCAACTCCCCCCCTCTCTCACTCTTCTGTACTGCCCTACCATTTCCCCATTTCCCCATTTCTGCGTCCTATCTTCCGGACTCGATTATATAGTATATACCTTGCTACTCCGTCCCATACCAATTTACATTCAATCAATCAAAGCACAAGCCAGTTGCTGGATAAGTCGCTAGTATGTATAGAAATAATATGGATAGAGAAAACCCCACGCCAGAAAATCACAGAGCCTTTCATGTGCCCCCGGTTGCCTGGAACGACTGGGCCCAGGCTAGTAAATGGTCATGGGCTTGCTCGAAGCTCGGTTACATGGACCCAAGCCTGGTTTTCGGCTCTCTGCATGCTGAATTCAACTGCATGCCGATTGCCATCCAGGACGCTGAGGCGTGGTTTGCCGATGTCCGCGAATTATCTACCATCTCGAATACCAAGGAAGAGTTTGAAGCCGCGCTCCGGAAGCGACGAGATGAAAGGTTCGCCCAGATATCCGCGGCCTGGAGGAACACGAAAACGAAGCTGGTCTCGAACCCGTGGTTGTGGGACTCTCAGCATCTGGACAAAAACAACCAGCAGGGAAGCTTTGCGCAGCTGTCCCGCAACTTCTCGTACGACTGTATCCTGGCCCATTTCAGCAACTACCTGCCTGAACATCATCGACCCCTCGAGGACGAAGCTTGGGGAATTCCGCTATCCCCCATCACGGTAACCTCCCTTCCGCGAACCACATTCCAACCACCCTGGACGCGCCAACCACTCGGGACGAGCCATCTACTACGGGAGCCTGAAGCACCAAGGCCGGCCGAGAGACCAGAGCATCGTGAGAAACGAGAGCAGATTGAGAGACGAGTAGCGATGCTCGTGCACCAAGCGCAGCTCGAGAGAGGAGGGCAGCTCCAGGAACCAGTCGGGATGCCCGTGATACAAGAACAGCTCGATAGACGGGTAGCGATGCTCATGCAACAAAAAGCGCAGCTCGATAGAAGAGACCAGCTCGAGAGAAGAGAGCAGCTCAAGAAAAGAGAGCAGCTCGAGAAACGAGTAGAAATGCCCGTGAAACAAGAGCAGCCCAGAGAACAAGAGCAGCCCAAAGAACCAGAGCAGGCCGATGAACTAGAACAGCCCAGGCCAGATTCTGCTCTCTCAGCTTCAGCTCCAGCTTCAGCTTCAGCTTCGGCCCCGGACTCTCGACAAGAGGGGATCGCTCGGTCAAGTAAGGAGCCCGGCCGACGTGGCCGGATTGAGAAGCCCCATCTAAAGCGCCGTGTAGGCAGATGGAATACCCGTCAAGTTTTAGGGCGAAGCGCTCGAGTGCAACGCCGCAAAGAACGTAGCAGCCCATGAATCTATTGAACTGCACAAAGCCTCTGGTGCCGGGCACTTTCTAGAGATAAAAACCCCAGCACCTCGGCGCCATGATGGTTTTCTCAGCGGCATGAGAGACACGATGCGGAGAGGATCTCCTCGTAATTAAGCTACTCAGCAGTACACGGAGGCGGAGGCGCTGATAACTTCTTGCTTATTTGACTTTGTACCACCATTGCGAACAACGGAAATTGCTATTATTGTGCGATTAGTAGCGGCTCGTGAGACATAGTCACTACCTAGCACTACAGATATAGTATGAGATGCCATCTGAACTAGCAACACTATTTCGAACGCTTCTGTGGAAGAATTAGAATTGCTTTATGAACGAGTTGGCTACAGGCGAATGAATGGCTGAGCATTCATACTAAGCGCCAGTAGTGTATTGCTAATTATAATCGATAGGGAGGTGACCGTAATCATGACAGGTTTAATGTCCAAGGTGCAAGATCATGGAACGGGACCCGAGAAAGGAGGTACTGAGAACCCTGCAATCAGAGTGACCGCCCTCAGTCCCTCACACCCTCCCCTCCCCCCCCTTTAMTTTCATCAGCCCGTTCCTTATCCAATCCGCGAAGCAGTGTATTCCAGTCCAAGTTACCGTGTTGATTGTCGAGCCTTCCGAAAATGGCAGCCTTAGCCCCGATGAAAAGTTAGTCACAATAAGGTTCCGCCCAGCGAGGAGTGTTCTAGTTCTTGGCTAACGCTGGTTATCGAGGCAGGAGACTCTGAGTCTTCATCTGCCCTTCGAGATGATATTACAGCAAAGCCATACTATATTACTAGTGGCCCTTTAGTACTTTTGTCTTTTCTTCTTTCTTACAACTTTTTAGTCTACTACACAACGATGATATTATTAATATTGCAGAGTTGTAGGCATATGCTCGAGCTGTTTGGAGGAATGTTTAATTAAGACTGAGCAGATATGATGGTAGGTAATAATTATTTCATTTCAGCATCCTAGTCTAACCTAGTCTTATATTTCGAACCCTCCTATTACGACCTAATAGCGTTAGCGATGCCTTTCGTTATGAGATAAGTATACTCTCATTACGGTATTCAATGTATCGGATAGATCCAACTGATCCAACTCCGACTCGTTTGTATGATTTATCATTAATATCTTTCTGAACAAGAAGGCAGTAGAGCTCCTGCTCTTTCGCGGGAAGAGACTATAGTTTCGGCACCTGTTAGTCACCGATCGCCCTTCCGCGTATTCGCCGAGAGATTAAACCATTCTACAACGTGAGGCATATTCTAGTTACTCACCGTCGACACAGTAGCACCCAAGCCCTCATGTGAATGCGAATGGGAGCTTTTCGCAACTAACACCCAGAATAGATGTGAAAAGTCGGTCCGGGATTCTATTCTGCTGTCTAGTGTGATCCACCCAACAATGTCGCCTTTATGGTCCTGAACCACTCTGTACCTCGTTGCAAAGTAGTCAAGCTCGGGTGGGAAAGCGATCGGGTCCCTCGCCGGGTCACTCCATCTCACGTCGCCGATACGAAGATTGGCACTTAGCGTTGCCAACATCGCATGGATAAGAAACAGTCCGGGGGGCGCTGTCTCGCAAATGGCGAATTGAGGCATCGGTTTGTAGTCGTAAAGCTGCATATAATTAATAGGGCCCTTCCGGCTCGCCCAGCTCCATGACGGCGCCTCGACCAGGGGTAAGTACTCCAAGTCTTCGGTGCGAGCCGACCACAGCACGCTCCGATGCAGGAATTCCTTCCAGACCCCTTTCATGTAGGTGATGTTCAGCCGTGATCCGAGCTTCTGTACCACCCCGCTAATGGCAACCAGCTTGTCCGCCTGGAACGTGAGGCCACAGCCGGTGTACTCTGAGGACATATACCACCAGCCCTGCGGTAACTCAGAGCCAGGAGTGATATCCTCGCGTAGCAGTGAGCTTGGGGAGAGCGCTACTGGATAAGCGTCCTTTTTCATCACGCCCAGATACTGGCACTCGAGGTCTTCGCCCTGGTGATATTGCCAGCATTCCCAGTACACCTGTCGCTCGGTGAAGTGAAGCGTCCGCGGAGACAATACGCGTTCTTGGAGGACCCAGGCTCGCTGGCTTAATGGTCCGTCATCCACGTCGTCAGAGAAGCTCCTGCGTTGGCATGCGTATATGTTTCTGACAGGAGGGTGGTGCACTCCTGATAGTGTGTCTGATAGTGTGTCTGATAGTGCGTCGGGTAGCTTTACTGCTTGTGTAAACCTGCGAGGTCCGAGGAAGCCGGCTTCACTATTCGCTGCTCGAGTGGCGGCTATGGTCAGGTAAGAATGGAGATACACATCCCCCATCTTTGCCGCCTCCCTCTTCCAGTCGTCGCGGTCGTCTTGTACAATACACAGGCTATCAATCCATATATATCGTATCTCGAGCTCCACTGCAACTGCTATCGCGTCCTGAAACGTCGACGGTAACTCAGAGAGCGGGAATCCAGCACATCTCGCAACGAGGTTCGATTTGACAGTTTTTGCTGCCTGGTGCCCGCCCCAGCTATGGCTCAATGCCATGTATTTGCCAGAGGCACTGCCCGTGCAAAAGAGCCGGAGCCGCCCAGTGAGATGCACTTGATCTAGGTCCAACACCCTAGTTGGGAGAAGTGACTGTGTTGCTGATCCTGGAGCATTGCACTCTGCATGATTCAAGCGACAGTCTTCTATCCAGTTGCCCACGAGAATACCTATGTTATTCAAGTCTGGAGCAGGCGAGACAACCATCCCTAGAGGAAGCGGCATATCCCCTATTTTACCAGATGCTACTAGAAGATGTCATACTAGGTTAGTCTCGGCCAGGTCAACGTTACAGAGTACACAGCTGGCTCACAGGAGTCAGCAAATAGCCTGATAGTCGATGTCGTCAGTATTTCCTCGTCAACCCCATCAACCCCACGCTGTCGTATGAAGCATATATCGAGCAGGCTTTCGTCAGGCCTGATTACGAGCTGTACAACCTCGTCGTCGTCTATCCCCGCGGCCCTCAAGGCTCCTGCGAAGTCCACGGGAGCCCTGCTTACGGCCGTTGGCGCTCGGATGCACTGTTCAACGAGAGAGCAGAATGAGCACGACATTGCTGATGTCGGTAGGTCCCACAGGTTAGTGACATGTAGATATTTGTTGCCTCGGAGTACGTGAGCACTCATGTCTAGGCATAATTTACATAGCGTTGTTCCACCGACTTGTGGCAGTTTCCAGGCAAGCCTAATCTTGTCCAACGCGCAAACGACCAGACGGGGGTCGACATGATAAGAGCAATCCTCTTCACTTGATTCTGAGGACATAGCTGGGTAATGAAGGGCTAATAGAGAATGGCTACACTCGCTACCTTTAGAATCCGGAGAGGTTGCATATACAGGAGTGAGCTGACTGGACTCCACAGCCAGCATCAACCATTCTGTTACAGTTCTCCATTAATTACCAACTCTGGAATAGTAACTATTATTGGTAAATATTGCTTGTTCAGCCCGCTGAGCCTGAACCACCCGAGCCTCCCCCTTCTTTATGTAACAACGGGCTATTTACCGTGTCATATAGAGGTGTTTTGTGATATTATTCAACCTCGGGAATTGGACCTAACTCATTGTTGTGTGAGATTGAGGGCCTTGTCACTCATATCTAGCACCGCCAAGGGGAAAAGATATGAGATTGAAGGCTGTATATGAACATGATTGAAGAAACCAAGAGGGGTTGTCAGCAAGTTAAAGATATAATCCTGTTGACACCGATGAATCAAGAATGAGCTTTGGATTGATTATATGAACTTCACTTTACCCCATTCGGTACTACAACCGATGGCGATGTGTTACCGCGAGAGCTACCAAGTCTGGACCTAGGGGACTTTTCGACAATTATACAAGATGACGTGTGAGAGTGTCACAATGAGATAGGTATATGCAACTACAAGAACAGGAACTTGTACTAAGTAAGGAGAATTGGCAAGAGACACGTACGTATAGGTCATGACATACAAGCGCTCCAATAAGCAGCAGCAAGTTCTCTACCTACTAGGTATCATGTTCCTATATGTATTTAGCAATATTTTCTATATTTGCGGGGGAGGNATGAGCTAGAGCGGTATCTTCTGATCTACACAGGGTANGTGTTGTTTTTTTTTAAGTGCCTGATTGGCGCGGGTTTTTGGGATACACCGCAAGTTTAGTTGTGATAGATATTTACTGTACCCGCGAGAGAAGAAGAAGAAGAAGAAGAAGAAAAAACCCTTGGGAGGGGNAAAAAACGGCAGAAAAAAGAGAAGGAAAAAAAGGAATTCTCCCCGGGAAAGGCTCGAACTTTCAACCTCCTGATTAACAGTCACTGTAATATTGTTAGACGCTAGATCGTGCATATTGTAGAATTATTCGAGAACAACTTACGACGCGCTAGCCAATTGCGCCACCGAGGATAATTAGTGGCTGTTAGAATATTAGCCCATGTAATGTGAACTAAGAACCCTAGGCTAGATAGTCGAAAGAGAGAAAAAAACTCACACTTTTGTTTAGATAAAAAAAGAAGAAGNAAAAAAAAAAGAAAAAGCTNCCCCGGGAAAGGCTCGAACTTTCAACCTCCTGATTAACAGTCACTACACTATGTTAGACATTGATCTTCGCACATATTCTCCCAAGATGAACTTACGACGCGCTAGCCAATTGCGCCACCGAGGATACAACTGTACATGTTGGGTTGACAGTGGTGAATCTAATGTCATACAAGAACAGTACCATGAAATAAGTATTGGAGTGTACATTATCTCAACAACAAAAAAAAGAAAAAAAGNRCTCATACTAATTAAGGTTGTTGCTGTTTAGATGACATACAGATATGATGGAGACAGTTGGTACAGTATATGTAGCATTTTTTCTAGCTTACCATGTCGCATGATAGGTACTTTGAGGTCTAGGCCTAGGTATTTATCGGATCAGATGCCAAGTCACCTTGGCAAGGTCGCTGAGAGGTATACCGAGTAAAATTCCCTCAAACTGTTTGAACCTGAACAACAAGTATCTAGCTATGTATATCCCTCCATACTTGGTACGTAGGTAAGTATTGAATGTACAACAAGTGGTATGGATAAGGGTGCTATGTATGTAGGTGACTGCAGTCACGTCGTCCAGTTGCATTCTGCACATACCAGGTACTCATGATGTATTCTTTTACACAAAACAAAGACAAGAGCTATATTCTGTACCCAGTCTTACTATAAATCCACATTAATGAACAGACGCTTACCTTTCCTGTATTTCATAATTGACCTTGTAGTCAGTCACTATAGTGCTTTAGGTACCTTGTTACTTATTAATTCCAAGAAAGGAACCCTGTCTGTCCGGGGAAATCATACAGACTATTATATCCGTAGAAACAACTTCCTAGGAAGTCGCTATATTCTGGATAGGTACAGTAAAAAAATAAGCTACATAAGGAGGAAGAGGCTGGCGTGGAGAGCCTTTTTGACTTAGAAGCTGTTATTGAGTTCATTAATCTGCAGAGGAACCGACTTGAGAAGTATGGTGCTGCGAAGGTCTAAAAAGGTGAATCCTAACCCGGGGCTGGCGGCTGTTTGTTCATTGTTTAACCAGGCATAGCAGTACAGTGGTATAGCTATATCTCATATCCATTGCGACTTATATCTGATATATTGCTTCGAGTTCTTCATCTACTTGTTGGCGATGAGTTTGTTGGAAATCGGTTGGGGTCTGTTTTGCTTTACATAGATTAAGATAAATGCAGTTCCCCAGTCACTTGCAAAGGCGGCGATTGTGTTAAGCCCATTTGTCATGCATATTAAAGCTGGTAAGACGTACAGAGCAGTTGTCTATTCGCCCTTGTTAGGTAAGTACTTGCCAACCTGCAGTGTATATGTAGGTTGTCGAGCGTATGTACAGTATGTGTGTACATAACAGCCGGTAGGAGAGATTCCCCGTATATATATGCCAGGTATGTATGGAATTTTAGCTCCTTTGCTAGGTACCTAGTAGTGTCCGGGGTTGTTACCTGTAGGATCTATGTGGGCTTGGCATAGCCATACCTACAGTACAGTATCTCGTACTACGTAGGTATAAGTAATTGTTACTGGAGTAGGTACATAGATAGGCACTGATTTTAACTACGTAATTATATAGATAGGTAGCTTATGACATGTAAGGCATTCAAGAAAAAAAACCAGTCAAGAAACAACCCCAAAACATCCTACATAGTAACCTGTTATCTAACCTACAGTACATACCCTACCTACATGTACCTACTTGTATGTATGTACGTGCAGGTATTTATTTTAGGTAGGTATTGATGTTGGTGCCTACTCGGATGCTCTCTTTTTTTTCCTCCTACGCACGTAACTGAAGCTATTAGTTGTCTAGTGGTTGTAGATAGGTAGGTACATATGCACTTTAATAGTAACTACGTAATCTGTACTGCGTACGGTATGCAAGTAAGTGCATAGTCAAGTACCTAGCTACCATCCATCCGTCCGTTAATTCATCGACCCATCTCGTCTGCCCTATCCATATTTACATCCACATCCACATTCATACCCACCATTATGGACCTACCTATACCTACCCACCACATCCACATCCCCATCCCTAGATAATCTATCCATCCATCCATCCATCCGCTCATCCATTCAACTAACTAACTACCTACCTAACCTACCTACATACTAGACTGCCTACTTCTTCCTGACTCACCTAGGTATTTTCTATCCCTCCTTCTCTCGTCTCTTGTCTCTCGTCTCTCGTCTCCCGTCTCCCATCTCCTTCCCTTCCAATCTCTCCCAATTCTCCCTCACACTCCGTCCCTCCCTTCTCTCCCTTTCCTGACTCATAACTCACCTCGTCGTTCAATAGTAGCAGTAGTCAGGAGCAGAAGCTTCAATTGTTAGCAACCCACAACTACCGACGATGCTATCCACGCTGCGTATTGCCTCTCGCCAGGCGGGGGCTGTTCGTCGAGCCTCATCCGTCTTCGGCTTACAAGCTGCCAGAGCTGGCTCCACCTGGGCCACCGTCCCTCAGGGTCCACCGGTATGTCGATTATCCTCGTGCTCGCTCGACTGGCTGAACTCTGGTGGTGGCTGCAATGCGAGGCAGCGTGTGATGTGGTCGTGGTCCTGGTCGTGTTGTGCACAAGATGAAGGAATAAGAAGAATGCTAATCTGATGGTCTTTCGTGGGTCTTCTAGGATGTAAGTCGATCCAAAATCCTAACGCTGGGTTGCACTAGTCAATTGAGGCTAGCATGTTTGCGCTGTTGGTGTTCGGGACTTAATTGCTGACGCCACGTTGTTTCCGCTTCATTCAGGCCATTCTCGGTACGTCATGGCGTGAAGATATCCTCATTTCTCTTTTACCGTCTATCTAGATCGGGACTTGGGTTCTAGGCATGGGCGCCTGTTTGCCCTATCAATTGGCCATTATGCTACTTGCTCTCTTTGTCTATGTGGGCTTCTAGTGCCAAATATCCAACTAACCTGTAGCTACCTCGTAGGTATCACCGAGGCCTTCAAGGCCGATAGCTTCGAGAAGAAGATCAACCTCGGTACGTCTGCGCATTCCCGCGCCGCCCCGCTTCAGATGAAAAAAAGCATATCCTTATTTATTCCGTGTGTGCGCGTGTTGCAGGTGTCGGCGCCTACCGTGATGACAAGGGCAAGCCTTACGTCCTCCCATCGGTTCGCACGGCTGAGCAGAAGGTCATGGCGGCGAAGCTGAACAAGGAGTACGCCGGCATCACCGGTGTCCCCGAGTTCA
>JAPESX010000153.1:0-26628 GCA_029590615.1 Nemania bipapillata | reverse complement strand
CAGTGGGCTGGGCTAGGCTGGGCTGGACCGGGGGTAAGGGGAAGGGGGAAGCCAAGGTCACGCCTCGCTTGTTTTGTTCTCTATGGGAACCTACCCCCCTACCTACCCTAACCTACCTATTTACACAAGTAGATTGAGTAAGAGGGAGCAAGAGAGGGGGATTACAGTAAACGGGGTAAATGGCGGAATATTTGTCAATGTGAGGGACAACAAGACAGAGATAAGTAAGGAAGCAAGGAGGGATATTGACAGAGACAGAGAGACATTGCGGAATTATACCGCGTATTCCTCCTACCTATGTATATGTCATGACGAGGCTCTCTGTCTCTCCTTGTCTGTCGCTCTCGCTAGCCGATGTAAGTAGGACATCTACTTAGGTATATGGGCATGGTATGGTATGGTATGAGGTTAGAATAAGTGAGAGAAATAAAATAAGCTATACAGATTATACGTAGATAGGCGAGGCGGTAAAGAGTCAGATTCTAGTGCGGGTCACCAAAAAGACAAGACAAGACAAGACAAGACAAGACAAGACAAGACACGATACGACACGAGACAACCCGAGAACGATACGATACGATGACTTTACTCACTTACATGTACTTACTCACTCACTCACTCATACCGACTTGAAGTTACTGGTTGGCAATGAATGTATGGCTGGATGGATGGATGGGGTGTAATTCACCTACCTACTACACTCACTTACACGCGCGCAAGGGTTCGGTGGTGGGGTTAAGGCTGTGTGTCAGTCAACTGCATCAGACGGGCATTGGGATCATCCGGCGCAAACGAATCCACTCACCGGTCTTCAACAGACTTGCTACCTTTTTTTTTTTTTGTTTACGTTGTTGTTAGTTGGTTGGTTGATTGGTTGGTTGGTACCGAACCCGGATTTACACTGCTTATACACACATGACAAGGAAAAATCCACGACCGAAGACCCAGAAAAGAACGGGTCAGAATTCGCAACAAGATGACGGTTTTGGGTACGTGGATAGGTAGGTGACGCTAGGTTCGATGCGTAAGAAAGAATGCAACTCCGTGACAATGAGGTGGAGATGGAATGAATGGATGAGTGGATGAGTGGATGGGTGGATAGAGAATGTATGGATGGATGGATTGATGGATGGATGCAATGTACTGTAGATGCAGATGCAGATGCACATGGAGATTGATGGGGACGTGAGAATTGGATGGGGGAGAGAAAAGTCCCGGACAGTCCTAATCGGTCTACAAACGGGCAATTTCTTGATTCATTTCTTCTTCCGATATTCGATATTTGTCATTTCGTTGCATCGCGCATACATACAAACAAACAAGCAAGCAAGCATGACGACGACGACCGACTGTATATGTACACGTTAGTGGGTGTAGGCATCATCGCATCTACCTGCCTACATACCTATTACCTTTTCCCTATGTACGTACGTACCTTCGTACGTACTGAGTAGGCATCGTGTGTTTTATAAACTGTATGGCATGTATGGTATGTGTATATATGTATATGTATGGTATGTATGTATGGTATGTACAGTATGTAGGTATGTAAGTATGTAAATCTATACATGTATGCGAGTTTATATGTAGGTGTGTTACGTGCATCTCGTTTCGAGAGCGAGAAAAATACAGAATACACAAAAGAACCAGGTGTACCGTCACCATGGTGTCGTGCATACCAACTTACCTTAGGGCGAGGCGACGCCAGGGAAAGACAAGAATACGACGCGCCGTTGCAGCGACTGGCACACTACCACGCCTCGACATCGTCCCCTCCGGCGCCCTATCCCTCCTGGCCGGTAATTAAAGAGCGAAAAAAAGGAGACGGTGGAAGTAGGTAGTGTCGATCATCGGTGTCCGAACAACGTGGTCTCATGGAGGAGGGGAAGGGGGGAGGGGAGGGGACGGAGGGGGATACATTATCAAAGTACATACATACTATTCTTATTGCACGGTGGGACGATGTTGAAGAAATAACAAGTAAAAAAATAAAAATAAAAAAAACACTAAACATTGACCTTGATACACTGCATATACATCTCTATGAAATGGGAAAGGTCGGCGCATCGCTTTACGAATTTCGCTGCGTTGGCGCCTTGCCCGCCGTTTGTGGAGTTTCTCAGTTTTCTGCGTGTCGTTCGCAACGGGGTTTGTGGTCTTAGAGTCCGCCTTACCGGTATGCCTCACAGCGGAGTCTGTACGCCGAATCATCAACTGGTTTTCCTGTACGGTAAGCCGTCTTGGACATGACTGGACCCTCTTATGCGATTCGATTACAAGGAACCAWAWAAAAAATAAGACGAAAAAAAAAATAATAAGACGCGGAGGCCTATCGCGCAGAGAGTGGACAGGTTTATTTCGGGATAAAAAAAGTAAGTAAATAGTCATAACTAGTAATAAGTTGGCAGGGCATTGGCATAAGTACATCGAACTAGATCAAGTGCAGGCATTCTTAACGACGTCGTAGCATTGCTAACCGGCGCCAAGAGTTTTCGCGACACGGAGAGAGTGACATGGTGATAACTTAGTCGACCTAGCGCGCGTCCTTAGCTAGATCGACCCCTAGCCAAACTCTCGCGATTCGAACGACGTGAATTGCCACTTTGAGCTCATATGGCTATGCTTATGGCATATTGCGCTTGCCTGGGGTAGTGGTAGGGTAAGTGTTGCGTAGCATGGTCTACGTAGTAGTCTACAAGTAGGTGGTCAGTCTATCGAAGGCGGTCAGAGCATGGTGAGTCCCATGGCCCCCGATGACATGGCCGGCAGTTATCTACTTACAGTACTCTGTATGTCTACATGTAAGTAAGGAAGATGCCTACCTATCAGGAGGTGTTGCTGGGCAAAATGGCACAGAGACTCGGAAGCAACATCGAGTTCCCCAACTCTGACCAATACCTATTCTCCGAACGCCTGCAGGATATGGGCTGCTGTTGTGCGCCCACCCATCGGCGAAGGCATCATTTCCTGGAATGGAAGGCATGGCAAGCCACTCCGGCCTTCTGGTCTTATGAGGCTCCAAATGGCTCCAAAGGTGGCCAGAGTCTTTCCCTGTCGCCTCGCTTGAAGTTCTTTTTTGGGAACCAACTGGCCAGATGAGGCTTGCTGTGGAAGAGTAGGGTCTCCCACCTCCCGCCTATCACGGTGCGCAAAGTGCCGGATGCGGTTGGATTACCTACATCTCTCTCCTACCAGCCAGATGGCATCACGGCGCCACTCTGGAGGTGGCGGCATCTATTCTGTATTGGGGGTCTTTGAGGTGCCGATGGGGCCACGCCGTTGTGCCTTCAAGAGCCGCCATCATCTCCGTGTGGCTGTTGCTAGTGATGACGACTAGTCGGAAAGTCCCTAGCGTGATGCTTTTAAAAGCATCTCACCCTGAATATCGAATACACTATGCGTATCGCACACCTACTCTAGACCCCTCCAACCCCCATTCGGGAGATGAGAGATGGGATGGATGGATGTAGTGTAAGGGTAAGGCCCAGCAATGCAATGCATATGTAAGCCATGTATCCTGTATACCGTGTAGGCGTAGGCGTAGTGTGAAATCGCCTCGCTTATTTGTACAAGGGTTTCCAGGTCTAGCCCTTTCATCATTCTGGCCGAAGAGGAGGGTTCATACAAGTAATCCATGTGTGTTAAGTAAGTAGGTGGATATGTAGAGGATGCGAAAGCATCATTATCATGACATGCTCATGCTATCTCGGTGTGGGTAATTAGTAAGATGAGAGTACCTCGCGGTTCCGCTTGTGGTCTCCGTGTATATTTGGAGTTTGACTGGCCACCTGCGTACATACAAGCAGAAGATCGGTAGGGTCGTGCATGTGGTGAGTGTACAGAATACAGTGGTATCGGCTAAACTGGCGATGCTGATGCTGCTCATGGAGGCGAGACCTAGTTGCATGGCTCGGCAAACGAGTCAAATGAGGTTGGCACATGCATGCATAATCGTGGAGTCGGGCTACGAGCAAGCGCGATTCCTTTCGCCTTTTTTGTCCCAAATACAGAATGAATGCGAGTCTATTACCATATATCTCGCAAATAGCAGCGTGCGTTGCCGCGTAGCGTATTCTGTACAGCGGTGTACAGGACACAGCACAGCAGGCATGTACTGTAGATAGATACCTGGATAGCGGAGGGACTTATGCTGTATGGGGGGACTTGTAGGGAGGGGACGTTATGTCCGCGGGGTTAAATGCTAGGGGTCCTGAGCCAGAAAATGCCAGCGACTAGGACTAGAGAGGAATCGTTAAGCGCACAGCGTTCCATCGAGAGCGGGTTGACGGAGCGGCGCGCGGGAGCCCAGAGAGCCGGAACCTCTAAGGGCTGGGATCAACCACTGTGTGGTCAGCTTGGCTCCGTGTAAGCCCCTACTTGTATGTCATCTTCCTTCCGGGTCCCCGTGATGCTCTCTCAACATGGACAGGGCATCGATTCACCACCATGGAAGACGCGCTGGGCGGGATCCGTGTTAGAGCTCAACATTCTGATCCAATGCGCCCGCGCATCCGACCTGGATCGGTGCGAGCCCAATGGTGAAGGATCGACTGCCAAGGAGACCATCCGTTGCTTTTCGCATGATGTCCATTTTGTTTACGGTCTTTCTGACATCGAATTTCCCCTGAAAAGGACTATTTTCGTCGATGGCGATGGCACGTCAATCAATGCATTCAGGTTCTGGATGATGAGTGGTCTGCCGACGCCATCTAGCCAAGCGCTGATCTTCATAGCATGGCATGATGGCATAGTCGCATGTATTGTCGAGAGGCTTCTTCGACGCCATGGCCTAGGTAATCTACTTACCACCTCTCCTCGTGGCACTCGACCCAGCTCGTTGGGACGATTGCCACACCCTTGCTGATATGGGCAGGGTTGCCGTGAGGTGGCTTGACAAAAGACACACGGACAGGACAAGGAACACCCCCGTGATTCGCAATTGACTGCACCGTGGTATTTTGCGGTAATTTCTACAGGGGGAAGGGCTCGGGGCATTACTTAGTAGGTACCTATAGGCACTGAGTGCAGTTCCCCCAGCAGGTTGGGCACATGACGGAAGAGACAGGGTTGTCACCTACCTACCTATAATACTGTTCTATAGTGTACTGTAGTACTGCACCGTACTACGAGTTTCAATAATGGCTGAATTATATGCGGCGTTGCATACAGTGGATGTACAAACCACGGAGAAACGGCTAGTGCACACAGTACAAAGTACAAAATACATACCTAGCTACGTACTTGCCCAGACAGGCCGACACGAGGATGAGAATAGATAATGAGAATAAATGAGTTGCGAGAGAAGAGAATTGCAAGTTTGATTGGTGCTCGACGATATCGGAGGTGCCGTATCCCTCTCACTTTACTGTCGTACTAGTAGGTATTAGGCGTGCGTGCCGCGTTTCTGCCGCGGGAGACTCATGACACTGCCGCCGGCAAATATGCAATATCTATTCTGTACATGTATGTATTCATCGCTGAGCCACACGCTCAACCACTAGTTCCAGCAGTATCATCTGGTTGCAAGATTTGGTTATAGAATGGGGGGATGAGGTAGCCAGTGACGCCTATTCTATGAAACGAGCCTCTATCTACCTTACCTACTAGCAGCTCGGCAAGCACGGGACTAAAAAAAGTTATGGCCAAGAGTTCTATCTGGGTACTCAAATGTCTAAGATTGAAGTTAGTTGAGATTATTGTACCTACGGCAAGTAAGCGTAATTAGTGGGTATAGGTATGTGTAGGCACCTGCACCAAGCCTTGGTACCATATCGTAGCGTGTTGCTATAGCGGATGTATTCTGTACGCTACTACTGCATACCTACCTACTTACATCTTTAGTGGGTATGGTTCGCGCAATGTCCTACCCAAGTAGGCGCCTACTATATAAGATCGTACATATCTAATATACCCTCTATATATTCGCGTGTTTCTGCAATTACCGGTTCCTGAGGGAGATAGTTCAGGGGTGTGCGCGCATTGGATGCATCTGCGCATAAACATAGCGTAAAGAAAGGCACTGGTGGCAGATCTGGTGATTTCCTGTATTACATAAGAGTTGGAGTACCTATAATACTGGGCCAGTTGGTGTAATACTGACTTCCCAAAACAGTAATCAGGAACCTTTGCGTTCCTAGGTAGTGTAGATAGGTAGCTGCAGTGCAACCAAAGACCGGGGATGAAGAGTCTCATCAGAGACCAGACGTCAATAAACCACTACGAACATTACTAGGTTTGCTATAATAAGTTGAAACTACTACTTGTACGGTACGAATTGGATCATATCGGTAAGGGATATGGCCAGAACCCAACCAGTAGACCCGGATATGGGTTGTGGAAGTGACCCCGTCAGGGTTATCGATGGGCGGGCGCTGCGATCGATCCTGGTCCTGGGGAGACGATCAATAACGTTTACTGATTATGAGCATTTTGGTACACTAGGTACGCTAAGTCTCCGGTTTCTTGGTGACTTCCAATGAGGACCCGAGAGAGTGGTTTTGCGATCGGAACTAGGACGAGGGTTTATCTAGATTTGGTAAAAACAAATTCCCTTGGTCTGTGCCACAGCTAGTGTAGCCTTCATACGATCATCTTGCACAAGTAAGTATGTATGTTGGTAGCGAATCATTGATATGGGCTACCTCACACATACAGTACAGCAGAAGTTGCTGGTCTTACATGTAAAGACATGTTGCTGTTGTAGCTATTGGCTACTGTAGTATCGGTAGTGAGCACACTAGCCTCTCCATAACTCTTCTTTGAGTCTTAGATGCTAGATAGTATGTCGTATGTAACAGACTCTAGTGAACGCTACGCATAGTGTAGACTAGCGCCGTATAATAACTAGTCTATATGGAGTATAGCGAGTGGAGTAGAACGTTGTCGGTCCCGAAACAGGCGCGGATTTGAAGCTAAGAATTGGGTGGCATCGTGTGAGTTGGGGGCCGTGCCTTTTGTTATGGGCGAGTTACAGTGCAATCGATAGGGCTTTAGAGGTGTCAGTCTAGGCTCATCTACAGTGCCTTACGTATGCACACGCATCCTCACATACTGATAGAACATACTGCAATCCCCCTCTACCTTGCAGTCTTCATGTAATACTGTTGTATCCTATAAGCCAAGGAAGATTAGAGACACCATCTGCGTAATCTCGTATTGCTGAGTCGAATTAATGCTCTACATATACCAAAAGTTTGGCGATTACAAACATACGTAGCTTGCGAGACATGCCAAGCCCCTGTTACCGCCACAAGCTTATACTTGGTAGTGTATGGTTATGTACGGGGTACAGTGGGTAAAGTGCCCTGAATATTGTTTGTTACCCGTGTTTAACACCACACAATACCGTTGTGGTTATCGGTTTTACTATACTTACTTCAAAGTACAAGTGCAGTAGATCTAATCCCTATTATACGTTCATCTAAGTATTCATTCATTCATTTGCTCTCTCCGTATCTCTCTTACACCCCCTTTCACTTGTTTAAGAAATCCCTTGCAAAAGAAAGGTTTGCGACCACACGAAACATCGTAGACCTCGCATGACCTACGGGCTATGACTTCACACCTCGCAGGATCTGGAAGATCTGTCGAACTTCTCTGCATCGTTCCAGATCGCCGTCACATTGTTCATCAACCATTCTCTTGAATGATCCCTGAATGGGTGCGCGTGCTTGGGTTGGCACAACATGTGTCCTGAAACCCGAGTCGGCGACCATTGACGACCAATCATAAGACGGACATAGCGCACTGTGCTGATTTCCCCAAATGTAGGGTATCATCCATCAGTCAAGTCCATCAGTCAAGACCCTTGTTCTCTCTGTGCCAAATTTAGCTAGGGTTGCATCCACGAGCTCCTGTCCGGGGAGCACTCGATAAGAGGGGTTGGCCTCATCGTCCTATTGGCTGGATAGGACGAGCTTGGGTTTGGAAGATGTAATAGCAGCCATTTTATTATTGCCAATTAACTAACTGTACTGAAACTACCCGATCTTACCTTCGGGAGCATCGCTCTAGATCCACCAGATCATGATGATATATTGATATACGTGCGACGCAGATCATCGATATATGCTCGTCATTATTGACGGCAATGGTTCACAAGGATAGATTGAAGCGCGCAAGAGTATTTGCATTCTGGTTTTCTCTATAGGTATTACGAGAATGTCCACCTTGCGTAGACTACGAGTAAAGAATTTGAGAGTAGGCTAATTTGTTTTCATTGTCCTTATGAGAAGCATAAAAGATGGGAGTGGTCGTTACGAAGTACATGTTTTAGGCCACACACACAGTATATGAGAGACATCTAGTTATACATATACTGGCGTCATGTTTGCCATGAACGAATTTCGAATGTATGTATGATTGTGATTGTCCTCTCTTGCTTATGGGATGTGCTGTAATGATATGCACTGACATGAATTACCATATAATCTATCGAAGCAACTATTCGAGCGAAAATAATGAAGATGGAGCCTTCAGCTGCTATTCTGCCAGAGGCCTTGCCGGATTGGGAGATACGCCTCCGCTCGTGGGCTTGCTGGTTGGTTGGTAAACAATATAATAACGCTGTAGCCGGCGGTGACCGGCAGTGGTGGGCATACCCATGCCAAGATATCCCAGAAGGGTAAAGCCTGGGGAGATCAAAATGGAGAGCAAAGTCTCAGTGGGAACAAGAAGGATTCTCTGTCCCCTTGCTCCCCTGCCGATGAGTGCGGAATTCATCCGAACAGATATTAGATGCTCGCAAGTTATTTGGAACCTCCCATCAACTACCTACAGGACGTTGATCATATGGAGAAGGTAAATTGGCGCGAGCCCCGGCCCTGATCTAAGCAATTGCTTCTGCAAGGAGATAAAATAGTAATAGAATAACGTTGATGACTTGCATCACATACCGGTAGATTTCAGGTCTAGATCGATGGAAACCCGTCGGGCCGTGGTGGTAACCAACATTTTGCCTGCTCCTGTGACCGAGCAGAACCGAGGAAAGGTTTTTACCTACTCTTGGCCAGTATCTTGACCGATAAGGATACCGAACTAGACTTGGTCGTGTGGCAGTACTGTGCTGTAATCTGTATTCTGTATATACCTGTGGGTTATACAGACCGACGATCTCGTTGGGGCCACCAGCCGGTACTTGCTCCCCGGAAGGCTAGTCCAGTGTAGTGCTGTGCACAGTACAAGAAAGCCTCGTCTTGGCTCGGTTGTCCTCCTACACTAGTCTGATAATACGGAGAATTTATGCATCATGTGGATGGTCGAACTCGGAGTGTGCCTTGCCCGGTTGAGTGGCCGGTTTGCGCTTTTCTTCTCTCGGCCGACAAAGTGCTCGGCTCCCCGTTTTTATGGGGTTTCACGATGTTTACGTACACATTTCGTTCAAGGATTTTGTTGTCTCTCGTTTAGCTTTTCCTTTTTGGGATGCCTTCAGTCATTTGATTGGTTGTACCCGACTCATAGTCAGTAATTGTAATTTGTACATTCATCTCATCTCCTTTATAGCCGCGCTCATCAGACGGATCGGAGCGGAGCGGGCCTTGCTCACAAGAAATACATACGTATAGTAGGCCTAATTCGACTCAACGGAGCGGCATGTCGGAGGCGTTGACGAGAAGTACATAGCTAGGTAGTTTTACCGATGTTGTTTAATACCTTCTATTACATACCCAACTTTCATGGTTCAGTGTACATGTAGTGCTGTTTTGGTTTTGGTCCACTGCAACGCATTAGCTTTGCGTTAGAGAGCGAATCAACATCACTTACATAGCGTACTGCCTACAGTAGAGAGAGCTTTAGGCCAGGCTTATGGGGGTTCGGGTGTGTTCGATGGAAGAGGTATTTAAAGTTTACCAGTACTTACATAAACTACATGAACAACCGTAGGCAAGACCGCTTTAAAAATCACGGGAAAATTTAGGTAGATGAAATATCAACTTACCTATACGGAATCCACTCGTAGTTGCTCAGACTTCAGTTGAGGCACAGAACCCCGCACTACGAGATGCACTTACAGTATGTGTATGTACATACANGACCGGCACTGTGTGTAATGTTCGTCATGGTCAGGGGTAATTACAGATACTTAACTTGAGGAGTAAACAACACGTGGATTCCTCGTTCCTTACCTTTCGCTACATGCCGTGGGGAAATTCGGTCAACTGTGAACAATGCATGGTCATGTCCTTTTGTTTATCCAATCATTAAGCAGTGTGAAGAGGGCAGTAGGTAGAACAATAGTAAGGTTTCATTAATATCATGGTCTTGAAGGGTTGCACTGATACCTGATACGCCAAGCAATCCTTTAAATCTGATAATAATGCTAGCATGTCGGTATAGCGTCAATATACTATGGGCATGGATATAGCCTGGATGGTGAAAATCACAAAAGCATAAAATAACCTTGACAGTTCCAGCCTCGTGTCAATGATGCAGGCTTGTGCCACAGCTTACGACTTCATTGCCATAATTGTTGTTTCTGCGCTATCAAGGGGAGGATTGGAGGATTTTAATACCTAGGCAATATATTAAAACAATTTAGATAGTCGTTTGCCTTCTTGTTATGAATTGGCGTCCCCTAACCCTTGTCTGTCCAGATTCTGCCCTAGGTACTTCGGTGACCGCAGTATTGGAACAGGGGGCCGTGATACGTATCGGTGACAGTTCACCAAACAGCAGGAAAAAATGTTCCTGCGCATACTAATTGCTCCCGCCGACGTGAATCAGTGCTAATGGAGATTGATACAGATGATTACATACAGTAGAACCTCCTGCAGTGCCACTGCAAGCTTGCTTGGCTGGGCAGGGGGGCTTTGCCGGAACGCATGGCAGACAAGGATATCATAACAACTCTAGTGCTTATATTTTGAATCCTTGCTCCGGAGAGATAAATAAGCCGATCGGTTGGGACGTATGTAGTGTGTGTATACTTGTAAGATAGTGACCCATAGGTACCTACTCTAGCACCACATGCGCTTCCCGCACTTGTCACAGTTATGTACTTTTAGCAACAAATCGCGAGGGAGAGATCATGAGGCTCTGCCATCCCCATTTCTTACAGAGTTGAAACCCCTATTTTCCGCAGTACTTCAACAACTTCTGGAATATATATGTAAGTAGAACTTTTTGACTTGCGCAGTGGATCATTTTGTCCAATTACTTTATTCGTAATCGGAACCTCAACATCGTTCACCGCATTTGTTTATTTTAATCATCATTGTTAGCAATATAAGTATGCAGAGGTGGTGCATCAATGTAGTGTAAAGCTGTTGAAACAGCACATTTCTTATGGATATTATGTACCTCAGTATATATTATTGCTGTTAGGGCTGCAAGGTCCTTTACCACTTCTTGGAGGTGGCTGTGAGCTAATCTGTAGTTAGTGTAGCGACTGTTATAGGCACCTCTTTCACTTATAGTTGATTGAGCAAGTGGTTTGCGTGATGTCTGTATAGGGCTGAGCACTTGACACTTGAACCCTGTCGAGACAGTGACGAGGAGCTAGCTAACTCTAACGCATATGTAAACAATTTCGGGAAAACACACATGAATTGGTGAGTAGAGACCATTGCAGACGACCACCCGACGATATAGGTTTAATTTCCATGAGTGCATTGCTTCTAAAAACAGGACAGCAACATTGAGGTGAGACTCCAAGAAATTCATGGTAAGCCCAGCGAGAATGTGTGGGTGGGTGGGTGGATATAGGACAATAAGCAGCTCTGCGGCACAGAGAGACGCCAACCACGTGTCTTCAATGCTTCCATCGGTAGGTACTGTATTGGAGTGTACTGTAACCATCAGTCAATTGCTTCGATGGGGGCCATGTATCATCCCATATACATCCTAGCTAGGATGCCATATATTTACTCAAATGGAAAACGATGCTATTGAACAAATGTGGTTATATGTAGGCATAATATGTACAGTTGTTATTATCGAGGTTAGCCAACTATTGACTCCCTGAATAACCTACCTACCGAAATCTCAAAGGGTATGCATGTACGGTATAGTACAAGGTTAATATGACATTGTATAACACTGCTAACTTATTCAAGGTCATAAAGGCTATTTATGGACCAAGACATGCCTCGTAGTGGAAAGCCACAGCACAGAAGGTACGTACCTACCCCACACCCACAACTACAGGAGAATGCAGGGTATTGCTTTCCTTTTTTGCCGTATACCAGCCAATCACGATTGAGGATGGAGAACTTTAAGAGGATGAACGCCAGTAATGAACTTTGTGTTTCAACCAACAGCTACTCTCTGGTTAGCTGGAAATCATACCCAACTGGTAGGTAAATGATAACTTCAATATCGTCCTCTGCCTATGTACAACACCCAAGCACTTATCATCACACGTTCGGCAAATTGCTCGCGCCGTTTCTCAGAATCTACATTGTACAGAATACCACTGGCGTCACTGCAAGTTACATCTATGATCTCACCTATGTAGTTCCTTGTCGCCGTATCACCCAATATCTCGGGAATGAGATTTTAAAAGCGGGACATTCTCTATCCTCGAGATTGTCTCGCTTGTGCACATCACTAACACGGGAGACCCATACTTTCGGAGACGATAGGTAGGACTACGTATGAGTTTGCGCTTATGCTTAAAGTTAGACGAGACAAAGAATTGGTTTAGACTTAGGCATTGTACTTTGTCAAAGTGAGTACGGTAATTAGTTCACATGCAGGTCTAAGTAACGAATCTCGACTGTTTCCATGCAGTATCGCCACGAGGCCTTCTAAAACAAGACAACGCCATCCTAAAACAACGATAGTATCTCTGATGACTTGCCTTCGGACCCAATGGGTGCCTAGCATAAAGAAGAGCTATCACTGCCTAGAGAATAGCGAGTCTCCAGAGACATGGCAGCGTAGTGTATTTCTACTATTACTACAAGGCCAAGCACCGTAGCGAACGAGGGCAGCATTATCTGCATGGTCACTACTGGCATACATCTACATCTTGCCTAAACCGTGGGGTGCGCATGTGTACATGTGTGCATCTCGTTCCGCCGTCACATGGCTTGGCCTTGGCTAGCCCACGATGGCTTCGATAGCTTCGGCATCGCAACGGTGCAAGCCTAACGCCCGGGAACCCTAGACTAGCAGGGTCCAGTCTCGACGGGGCACTGAGATAGCGCACAATTGCTAGTTTCTGTACCCAAATCTAGACCCACTAGTAGGCGTTTTCAAGCCCGGCCTCGTTTCTCTTTACTCGATTTAGAAGTGTGGCTTTACCATAGGGTATAGCGCGACGGGCCAGGCTCCTCAAGAGATACTAAACCACATCGTCGACCGAGGCTGCTCTGGCGGACTGAGACAACATCGAGGGCTAGTAGTGTAAATCTGCCTGGCAATCGGCGCCGCGCGCTATCTAAAATCCAAGGAGCATATTCTGCTCTGTACCCAATGTACACTATCTAGTCTAGGCGTTACCCAGTTACAGCCTGGGCTAACCCGAGACATTGGGAACTCACCATGGCGAGCGCCTTTGAACGGTCAACGGTTGAAACTAGCAACTATCTCCCGGTGCTAGAGAGGCTCTAGGCACGTTGTCTTGCCTATCATCGAGCCAGTTAGACGAACGCCTTGCTCCATTGGGCGTGTCGGGACGGTGACCTAAATAGGCATTGGCACGAGACAACATTGTGATGCTATACGTGCACATAGATAGGTCATAGGGAGATAGATGCCTGCCCCTCTCCCTCGTCAAGAGGTCTATACTATGCTATGGAGTTGGTGATATGACACCTCCGGAAAACGAGATCAAAAAAGTACGACTCACACTCTTTCGGCTTGGTCTGCTGTTTCGTATCTAATGGGGTGCAGTAGTAGATGTGTCAGCACCTGGTGTCTGCGACAGAGTTTCTTTTCGGCAAGGAGCAAGACAAATACCACGATTGATACGGCAGGCAAGATATGCTAGGACTGTCTGTCTGTCAGTCAGTCATCATCACGCTTCCGCCGCCGCCTACATGGTGGTCTAGGTAGTTGGAGAAGACACAGAAGAGGACTGATAATGTCAGGCATTTGACAGTTGGGCATGGCCGACTGGGATGGGCCGGTTCACTCGCATTTCCTGGGACCTGGGAATGCAGGGGTCAGGTAGATCAAGAGGTGTATTTTAAGTACCATGCAGGACTTTTGGAAGCACCTACATACAAGACGAGTACATACTTGAATGGGGTAGTGCGTAAAGTGAAGTACCGAGGGAATAAACCGCTGTAGGTAGTGTATGAGTGCCTACATACAGCCCTTAACCTCCACTACACCACGATCGATATATGCACCGTGTATACGACAAAAGAATCGATTCATAGAAGTGTAGGCCGACATACGAATACCAGTAGGATTTCATGGTGATTTAGCGCCTTAGGTACAGTAGGTATGTACGTAGTGCAAGTGCACATAGTCTAGGTGCCTACTGTACTTACCTTGTATAGCGCACACTAAGAGATATTGGAGGAGGAGGGACTCTGGTTACAGGGGGGGGTGCGGAATCATAGCGCCCTAATAAGACTGAGTTAGGTAGATGATGGAGTGCCGTGGCCGTGTGCATACTGGTAAGGTACCTAATGTGTAATGCCTTGGGAGGTAGGTGGAGGGCTAGGCCGAGCCGAGACCAAAGCATCTCTGATGTAATATGTAAGTTCATAACCAGGTAGCGCTATCCACACTGTATTTACAGTGTAACAAGTGGTGTACATGAAGGCTTTCCTCCTCCCAAGTCAAAGACAGAGAAGAGTCTGGTTGCCCAAGACAAATTAAACCCTGCGGAGGACTTTGTCACGTCAGGGGGTCGTATAGCCACACATCACTTCAATACCACTGCATACACATACATATGTATTTCCTCTCGATCTTTTATTCACACAGTATTTTTACCGTATGAAAAGCATACATACATACATACATTCATTCATAATTACATGCCTTACATACCTCACGTTGTCGATGTAGATCTCCTCCAACCCCCAACTAGCAATCGATGCGAAATGAGACCTCTGAGGTACATGCATACACTCTGTAGACTGGGACTTGGAAATAGGTACATGGTGGGTATGCCACCAGCCTAATACATGGAATTGGGTACTACAGAATATAGTACAAGTACGTAATATTCTATACTTGCTATCCAATACTTCCCTATCCTATCAGTCTCCTAGATTAGACGTTAATACTACTACTACTACCTACCTACGGATGAAGGTATTACTAGGGAGAGCAATGCCTACAGGTTGGAGATTTAATGCTATGCCTACTGAACACTAGGTACCTCCATAAGCAATATTACACAATATCGTGCCGGCGTAGTACTGTATATGTCATAAAGAAGCAGCGACACTACGGCACACTACCTAATATGAAGAACTGCCCCCAAATGCCGAGGGCAGTTAACGCATACATCCCATTACTCACTCTGCTGATATCACACCACCAACTTCCCACGACGAGGGAATAGCATGCTGGTAGGTACTGAGCTCTAGCCCGGTTCACTGAGTGAGTAAGAGAGTATGGAAGTGGGTGACCGCTTCTTGTTACTCGATTCAACACCGGAACGAGGGGGGTCGGACATCCTTTACCGCCCTCATGGCCCATGTCCATTTACACACATCCATCCCATCCTAGGCTGCCCATTCCTCTTCTGTAACCCGAGTGCCTCTCATCCCTGTCCTCACTTGCTTCGCTGTCTCCTACATACATCGATACCTACATACAGCACTGTACGTACCGTACTGTACCTTACTTGTACTAGCGACCCCCCTGGTGCCTTGAAAAAAAGGGAGCAGTGACATGGGTGTGTGGTACGTATCTCGGAGGTACGTACCCCCCCTGCTGTGAGCTGGCGTATGTACATTGTAGCAGCATGTATCCCGCCTCGATCGCCGCCTGCCCTACGACCCACTCCCTGATGGACTAGATCCCGCGCAGAGAGAACCCACTCCTTGAGAGCCATACTGTAGTCCGTATGCTGCATGTCCTAGGTAGTCAGTCGCTCTTGTATAATACGGTCTTGAGCCCCCAAACAATATCACTAAGAGAGCCTCTCTCTATTCACAACTCCACAGCAACTGATCATTTTACACGGCAATCTTCATACAGAGTCTCCAGTCTGTCATTCGCTTCTCATATACATATATATATATATCTGTCTACCTGTTTCTTATTTTCACCTTGGATATACGAAACATAGCCATCTACCCTCTGCATCTCATCGCACCTGCAAGCTAGTTCGACGTCACTACCTTTGTAGAGCAGGCAGACGAAAAAGTATCGCAAAGGAAACACATAGACACAAGCTTCTCGAACCGAGCTTGCAGCCATTCCCGAGAATTAAGACGATTCCGCCAGTCTTGGATTTGTACAGATACCCGACATTGGCTTCCCCGGTGCTCATCCCCTTCAGCAACTCGACGGCACTCGTCATACTTGGTCTTTGAACACAGAGCGCGAATGTGAGATTTAATTCTTTCTCAACCGTCGTTCGCATATTTGCCTATGACACTGACTAAGCCGCACTTTGCAGCGCGCTCCAAGCGATTCGAACTATACCCGACTTCCGCATTAGCAGTAGCAGCAATTAGAAGCCGATATGATTGCATTACCCTCTAACCACTCTTATAAGATGTTTCATCGGCCGAGCCAGGAGCAAGACTTTATGCTCTTCCCGGATCCTTCCACACGAGCCGGCTACACATCCCCACCGTTGGACATGAACATGAGCCCGAACAGCTTTGGTTTCTCGCGAAGCCCACAAGAAGAATTCATCACAAACCCGCCTTTTGATCATGGCCCATCGCACTCTGACGTAAATACCTTCATGTACCGAGGCAGGACATCGCCAGGCCTATACCCAGACGAAGGCGATCTTCGACTCCCTGCGTCGAATCTCTCTACAGCTTCAGCACCGTCGCCATCGTCAACGGTGGGCTCACCAAATTCGAACCACGGGCAGTTGGCCTTCATGCCCGAGTATACAACATCTAACATGAACGTCAACCCAAGTATCGTCGGTTCGGGCGATTATTTCGCATCAACCGAGTACTCGGCGTACACCGGGCCAGGTATGGAAGATTTTACCATGACCTTCGACACCAAATCCACTTTCGTTGGTGAGTGGGCGCGAATTCCCCCATTCAATTTGCTCTTTTTTTTCTTTTTTTTCGTTTCTGTTTCTCCTAGTCGCACTCAGCGCAAAACCCAATTCTCGATTTCTTGATAGAGTCGGGTTTCCGTTGCATTGTGACGAGGTCCTCGGCCTGGCGGTGCCGACTGGTTGCAAGTTGCAGGGGATGATGAGCTGGTACCATCTCCCCAACCATCGCGCTCCCAGCTCTGGCTTTGGTGGGGTCCCCGACCGAGCGAGCGCCAACGGGAGACTCCGGCTGGTATTACAGCGCACCACTCAGTCTGCGCCTCATCGTAGCTGCACGGAGCTCCACTTTTTTATCCGCAGCCACTGCACTCTCATGAGGCCTCACTATCTATCTGATGGTTTCTTTTTCGTCGGGGTTTAATAAGTCGTCATGATGTGAGAGATTTAATTCAGTTTATGCTAACTACATCTTCGTTCAGACCCATCCTTGATTCACCCTGAAATTCGCGGCGTGATGGCACCGCCCATGTCTGCATATGACCAGAACGCCTACTCACCACAACATCAATATCCTCATTCACCTGCACTCTCTGGTCCTACCTCTCCCGGTCCAGTCATGAGGACCGAGAGCCAATCGCCCTATATGCATCCGTACCACCAGCAGTACAGCCAGTACGCAATGCCAGCAGCCCCAGGACGGCGCCCCAGCATCTCGTATCAGTCGCACACTAGCTCACACGAGTATACTTACAACAGCGACGAGTCCGAGAAGAAGCAGCGATGCCCCCACCCAGATTGTGGGAAAACATTCAAGGACCTCAAAGCACACATGCTGACGCATCAAACGGAGCGACCCGAGAAGTGCCCGATACTCACCTGTGAGTATCACGTAAAGGGATTCGCACGGAAATACGACAAGAACAGGCATACCTTGACCCACTACAAGGGCACCATGGTATGCGGGTTTTGTCCTGGCTCGGGATCTTCAGCCGAGAAATCCTTCAACAGAGCCGACGTTTTCAAGCGTCATCTGACCGCGGTCCATGGTGTCGAACAGACACCGCCCAATAGCCGGAAGAAGACTTCGCCCTCTGCTAACACGGGCAAGAAGCTGACCGGTTATGCTCCGGATGCCACCGGCAAGTGTTCAACTTGCTCGGCCACCTTCGCCAGCGCTCAAGACTTTTACGAGCATCTTGATGACTGCGTACTCCGTATCGTTCAACAGGAAGACCCAGCTGAGACCATCAATGCTCAGCGTCTAGCCGAGGTGGAAGATGACAAGGATGTCAAGCAGACGCTAGAGAAGAACCAGTTGCCATTGACCACACAGCCTGTTTCTACCTCGGACGATGAAGAAGACGAAGAAATGGGTGAGGAAGAGGACCTCTATGATGAGGTCGGTCAGATGAGGAAGCTGGCCTCCCCTGCGAAGAGGAAGACCAATCCTGCCAACGGTGTCCAGAAATCACGGGGTATGACACATTCACGTGGTGGCGTTACTGTATCAACAAAGAGTAAAGGCCGCAAGAATCGCCAGAACTACCCGCCCTCCTGGGGCTTTGATAAAGTACAGATGAACATGAAGAAGCGTGTTCTAACAGTCTTCGATGGCCCCCGGCGTCTTGCGAAGGACGATATGATGCTCTCTACCGATCACGAGGTACGCATCAAGTTGTCGGACCCCAAGGCGTGGGTGACAGACCTGGATATCAACACGTTGAAGCGTGCCGAGGGCTTTCACAATGCCACCCCTCAAGAAAAGGGACCCTGGATCTCAGATGACCCAACAGAGGAGGATATGGCCCGCATGGTGGAGATGAGCCGGCAGTAAGGACACGGCACCCCGTACATACAAACCCCACGCACCTAATTCCACTCATCTCACCTTACAACCCTCTCCCTCACCTACATAAAAAGAAGGGCACGTTGACGACCGACATGATCAAAACGGCTATAGAAGTTCTAGCATGACCGGCACGGTGCCGGTCTCGGTTGTATATTGAAGATTCTTTTCTGAATGAAGAAGCATGCGCGAGGCGTCCGGTATATATACATTGCATTGGTTAAGGAATGGCATGGGCGAAGGCTTCTCGTGTAGATGGAAGCTAGGGATAATCTAGTCGGGCGCTCACAGGCTCGTGGACGCCCCGGTTTTGTGTTGGCTATTTGTTTAATTTTTTTGTTCCTCACTGGCGGTCATACAAGTCCCAAGTCGATTTGACACTGGACCTGGCGAAGATACCCTCTGTAATAATATCATCTATGCCTCGATCATAAGGGCACTACAAGATACACTTTTCCATCTCGAGCCTACTTGACTTACCCTGCCTTGACTTGACTTGACTTGACTTGACTTGACTTAATGCACACTCACACTTGCACTCCTCCCAACTAGAAGTGACAATGTGTTGTTGGGATGACAGACCAACCACTACATTGGCGTCGACGTACCTGAAACCGTGGGTCTTGTCAGACTCGCATACTAATGGGGATGCTTCTCATTGGCTAACCTTAGCACATAGCGAGGAACAGGCGTGGGTACCATCTCAAGTAATACCGCCCCTGGCCGTAACTATCCCGCCGGTATCGTATTACGTACACTCCCACCGGTAGCGAGCTCTCTCCACAGAGCGGTAAGTAGGTAGGGAAGTATTATCTTGCTCAAAAGGCTCATTCACATGCATCTGCACCCAATTGTTTAAGACGGGATAGTCGAGGCGTATGTGTATGTATGTATGTATGTACATGTGTGTGTGTGTGTATGTGTGTATGTGTATGTGCCCCTCCTACATGATGCGCCGCGCCCAATGCAGTGCACATCCCGAAGTTGAGGAAAGCTCGACAGGCAGACAAGGGGGGCAACGACCCCCGACCTTGAGCGAGCCGAGCCGGAGTTGACGACGGTCTGGGTGAGTGCTACGTTTTCTTACTTAATTCACCTTGCGGGCGGGTTGTACGGCAGCATGTCATGTCATGTAAACGTACTGTATGTCTTTTCTGTACAAGTGTGTATGCGTGTGTGATCGTATGTGTGGTATGTATGTGCGGGATGCAAAGTACGAGGCAGGTAGGTAAGTGTATGCGCTGTTGTAATGCATGCAGGTATGTATGTGTATGTCTCTTCTGTCTGTCTAGGTTAGGCAGTGAACGATGACACCTGAATGCTGAACCCCTTCTTCTCTTTGCAGGTGCTTTCAGCAGCTATGGGAAGCCAATGACAGGCGCGAGGACCCGGGACCCGGATTTCGGATGGGGAGCTGGACGGCGGGGAATTTTATTACATACTTCTTCTTCTACCTAGCAACTTATCCACCATACCTGCCTGCCTGCGTGCCTAGGGTACGTACGTACGTATGTATGGATCTATGTATAGTGGGCTATGGAACTCGCTGTCGCATCAAGTGCAGTTCGAGGTCATTCATTCGCCGCGCTGTTAAGTGGTCAGAAAGGACACAGCAGACAATGCCTGCTCCGCTGGGTATGTATGTAGGTACATATTTATTTCCACGGCATATAGGTCGTAGTGGTAGGCTATCTGCCTGCAGTACCCGAGGTTAGGTAGCGCACAGCATGATGATTCTGTATACCTAGCGTGCAAGCGTGCGTGTGTGGGTGTTGTATGTACATACTTACAGCGACATGTGTTACCGATGGGGAAATCCTTGCGGGCTCGCTTCTTCTTGTTCGCGTCGGTACTCGCTCGCTGGCTCGGCAGCACCGACTCGCTTAGGTATGTAGGTCTCCAGAACTACTTACCTGGTCAACCTATGTAGGGAGTCTTATTCCCCATATTGCTTCCAAACATTTGCAGTACAGTATGCTCAACTTTTTTTTATAAGTCTTAGTTTGATTGTTCGTTCGTTTGTTCCATGATTTGCGATCATGGGACAGGCCCTCAATTTTTTTAATTTTTTTTTTCCTTCGCCATCTATTTTTTCTTTCTTTTCTTCTCCCTCGTTGCCCCTCCGTTTAACCCCATTTGTATTCTTCCCCGTGGTTTATTTTAGCTCATTTTTGTTTTGCTGCTCTCTTTTTTTNGCTTTTTTCTATGCAAGCTCCCAACCTCCGTCTATCGCCTCCCGATATCAACGCATAGACAATCGATAGAGATAAAAGATAGATACGTAATGTAGTGTACAATGATATCACTCGAATACAACCAACTACATGACGAGGCCTCCATCTAAATCTACGAGCAGAGGCTTGGCCGGACAGACCGCTTTTCTTATTTCTTCTCTCTTGTCTAATCGTAGGTGAGTATGCTGTACAGTGCTGTATGTAGGTAATCAAAGTCCATGAATCCCCTCACACCTTCTTCTCCTCTATCCCCTCTACTCTGTACTCCAATTCCGATATCTTGACTCGTGGCTGTGTGTATGTGTATGTAGGTGTGTATATATGCGTGTGTGTGTCTGCATTTGCTACCCCGTCTGTCTAATACATTTCTTACATACATCTATACCGATATTTGACAGCCACCTCTTGCAGATTGTATTATTGAGCGGTCTAGAGGAGGCTGATGAAGCGATAATTGAGTGAAAAAATGAAATAAAACTAAAAATAAAAATAAATAAATAAATAAAATTCAACGAGGAGTGATGAGGTTCAATACATGCTTGAGTGCAAGCGAATACAACCACCCCTCGGCGCCTATCGCGCAAGCCCTCTAAGCCTATGTCTATCTGCTTGCCCATCCGCTAGGTATAGTCTGCTTGGTCATCGGTTATTCGTCCTCGGGTTTTATTCTCTGGGTCACTAACATTACCTACTGGTAGTCCGTTACCTGCAACAAACCAAACCCATGGAATCTTCTTACCAGGCTCTATCATGAAACGCCGTCTACCTGCTTCCGTACTAGTTAGCCTGAGACATATGGTACAGTTAATCACCCGAGACTCCATATGGGTGCTTCTTCTGCAGTCAAGAGGCGCAGTAGATTGCAATCGATACCCATCTATCCATCTATATACATAGTACATACCCCATACCTAGGTGTGTGTATGTTGTAGGTATATCGTGTAGTAGGTGGACATGTGAGTAGTCTGTCTACATGGTCTTAGTTAGTTATTCATTCTCCTACCTAGGCTAGACGATAGAATAAGAGAGCGCATTTGCACACCGCCCCATCGTCATCATTAGGGTGCATATTCTGCCTCCATGTCCCTAGCAAAGTAAGGGGAGACCTACATCCACGCAGACAGGTCGTACAGCAGGTCATGCCAGTTGACGTGATCTCCATGTATGTATCGCAACCCGAAGAGCCGCACTGCTGCAAGGGAGAGAGGGAAGAGTGGGAAATGATTAGGCAGGCTATCATGTATGCACACCACACTAGATGCCCAAGGCAAAGCTCGGTACCTAATTTGACACTTTATGAGTTGTTCGTCGTCGTCGTTGTTGATGCTGCTGCTCAAGCCAAGCGAGCCATGCTTGAAATTCTCATACTGTGTTGAAACTACCCCCATTGAATAAGAGATACTTACAGAGTACGGATGTAAGAAGGTGTGTGTAGACCTGCACATCAGGTTATGCGCCGTAACCGCCCCTATCTATGTGAATGTCATCTACTAGGTTGCAAAGTGCAGTAAGTAGGAACAGTGCAATTCTAGTCTAACAAGCATACATAGTGCACATACATACACATTCATTATTATGATACATACACGTCCATCGTACATACCTTAGCATCGCACATGATCACATTGAGGAGCACTATTAGTCGATTAATTTCCGCCTCCGTCGCCCATTCGCTCGATATTCGTCGCGTCTAGGCCCCATTATCTATACGCAACGTACATGCATACATACATATATCTCTACCCGTGCCAAGAGCTACCACTTGTTGCTACCGTTCCCTTCTCTTGCGCCATCTCGATAGATAGTTTGACTGAAGAGATGTGCATATAGCTATGTATTTAGTGTGCGTTTGTTGCCGAATCTAGTAGTAGAGCCGCTGCCCATTAGCGGTCTGGAACGAAATGTTAAACTGTGAGGTTAGCCATAGAATGAAGAGTGCCTATTGTTGGGCGTATCGGCCATCTTCCGAAGTAGTCCTTTTTCTAAGCGAGTGGGTTGATTTCTGTCTCAGATGCATCTGGTGACTTCATCATGCCACTAATACGTCCTCCCGTGCTGTACAATACAACACTCATGGCTAGATTCTGTTAATATTTACGCAGTTTCTATTCTCGAGTTCCGTGCCATTGTTACGCTGCGAGCCCTGAAAGGGGAGGGTAGGTAAAGGAGGTCGTAGGCGAGCTATGCGGACAACCCCCCTCTCCCTCTCCGTTTTCCTCTTTATTCCAATATCGAGCTCTGCTGGTCTTCGGCTTTAACCGCAGTGTATAAGGAGAAAGAGTTCCAGTTGAGTTACAAACTTGATTGAATAATCTACGAAGACCTGAGGAGTTGGAAAAGGTTGTCGCATTTTTTGATCAGATTATGCAGTCGGATTCTGCAGGACGTATAGAGCAATCAGATGAGTAGCATATTATACACCGCTCCATAACCACTGCCATTCCAAGTTAAACCTCAGAAAGTGCGCGAGTATGAACGCCATTAGACGGCCTAAACCCCGCGGAGTTTATCTCCGGCTTTAGATGGACTGACGAGGCGGCTCATTCGCTTGACGCTTGGTACTTTCTGAAGTCCTACAAAGGATTCGCAGGAACGGCATTATCTACGCCACCAGGTCGTATTCTACATCAACAGAATGTAGGGGGCCCTCCGATCGAGGTTACATATCATTTATCACATCTCCAGCGACAGTGGGAGGACCGAAGGTGGGAGGGCGGAGAATCGTTTCGGCGCGGACGCTGGTGACCCTGCCTGCCTGCGCCTATATGTAGGACTTCTTAATGGCCGGGTACCTGCAGAAGCACGTCCGGAACCCGGTACCGTGGCTCAGCCCTCTCAGCTCAGGAACGGCGCGATGGCGTGACCCCTTTCCCGCAGCCTGGTCGAGCGAGCATCAATTTTTTATCATATGATAGAAATTAAAATGCTGCTAGAGATAGGTAGAAAGCTGCGAAATGGAAGAAAGTAAAAATGAAGGGGGAAAATTATGGCCACTGAGGGAATCGAACCCCCAGCGCCTAGCGATACTAAGTAAGGATATTGAGTAAGGATACTTTGTAAGGATATAGGTGAGTAGGGTTATAGGAGCGGGTCGCTAGGCCGTACCAACGCGGCCTTTTTTTTGAAAAATTCTGCAACTAACGCTTCTTATATTGCTCTCCTCGTGCCCGTTGGGCGTAAATAAGGTTCGTGCTGGCGTCATAGTAGTAGAATAAGGTTGAAAGGTTATGTATTGCCCGAAGGTAGAATTTACGATAGTGAAATGTAATGAGAATCACGCCTGATATTATTCATCGCGGCCATGCCTGCTTTCCCAAGAAGTCGGTCGTCCAAGGCCATAAGGAAAAGTCTGGCAGTAGGGATATACCATCAACGACTAATAGTAATTCTAATTCTACTTACGGCTTATATGTCAAGGCATTGCTCCCTCGTACACTAAGTCCTAGTAAACATACGCTACATATATGACGAGGACGCGACACGCTTCGGTACTAGAAGGTGCCCCCTAACGCAGATATCATGATCTGGATCTATAGGTTGCCAAGGGGAATGAGTCGATGAAACACAGCTGATGAACCATNCAGCTGAGAGGGAAGATGATGAATACGATGAGGATTCGAGGGTTCGAGAACGGGCCATAAGGTGCTAATTCCTCACCCGCTACCAGGACTTTGAAGCATCAAGCCTTAATTTTCACTATCTTTCAGTGACATTTTTGCGGAANGTGTTCAGTCCCATATAGCGATGGTATCAGCATAAGGTGTTGGGAGGGGAGAAAAGGAGGCGGGGGGTTATTGACTTGCTTACAAATGTGCAATTTTGGGTTATATGTGGAGGGTCTTTATGAAGAGAAATTTTTATATATCAAAGAGTGAATACAGATTATAGGGGTCGCTTCTGCAGAGGGTGGAGGCGTAACCGGTGATGAAGAGGGCTGTTGGTAAGACGGTTACGGAGTCCAACCTAGTTAACGCTTATTGTTAGAATTTCCATGCACAATAAGCAGACTATCATGCGAAAGATGGATAGATGTAGACCACGTATATACATGACAAATATGGTCCTCATAGTATCCTGTAACCTACCCCTCAGGGGAGGCGGTTGAGGTCATCCTAGATATAGACGCCGCATGACGACCTAATATTTATTATTATAGAGTGTTATTTGGTCAAATAAGCCGAAGCTTCTCTGGGCTAAGGGAAAGGGGGCCTGTTGGGATCATTCGGAACCATTGTTACGCTTGCTAGTCTGCTATGAGGTTGACAGTCCATCAACATTGAACCAGTAGTTATCCTGGAACACAAGCTACATCGATGGTTTTCGTTATAGAAAGCAGTAAAGTCGGTTATACTGGATTATTCTTGTAAAGTGTCCAGTCCGGCTTCTCATATGTTGTGATAGCAACTGGGTATAGAGAATGAAATAAGTAGGCACGAACCCCTTTAGGGTTTCTAAAGGGGTATTTATTGTATTCCATTAGGTTTGGAGTCATGGTATCCTTCCATGTTCTTCATACTTTTATCGCCATTGCAATTGTGACAGAGGCGCAAGTATCTCATGTCTTATCTAGTATTCTAAATCATCGTTGTTACAGGATCGAACCACACTCCCGTCCCCCTTTTTCGGCAATATCGACAGGTATTGCAGATTCGGTGAACGAGAAGAGTGTGCCCCCCTAGGTAAGTCAATAAGTCAATAATTTTCTATAATGCCACTCCCGTCTCTGATTCTCATATCGTTCTAAAGGGGGGTAGCTAGTGGCTCACCAACGCTTGATCAAAGGAGTGAGTGCTCTGCTTCATTCTCGCAAACTAACTCTGACTGTAACGGAGGTGCGGCCCTCTGGCACGCTTGATCTCGGGGTAGCTGCGATGCAAGATTTATGTCTATAGACATAGAAAGAGCGATTTAACGACCAAGACGCAGTCACATGACAGCGACGGTATTGGTGACTATGATGTTAGGCTCGATGCTAGAGGAGTATAGAGTTCAAATCAGATGCGACAAGTCTCCAGCGGCGGAATGCCTTTTATAAACGTGTACTGAACTATTTATTTGCCTTGTGAATATATATACCCTCTGACCTGGTTACCGTAGGTAGGCGACGACCAAAGTTCTTTCCTTCGTGTATTCATCAACTTTTCAACACTGAAACCTGCCCCTTATTTTGGGAAACCACGCCCATACAAACCGAAGAACCCAGTCAAAATGGCCGCACAACTAGTCGTTTTTTTATACCTCCTCACAAAACAGCGTAATTCCATATATATGTACTGCAGATAAGTTCACACCCACCCTTGGCCGTCCAGACTCTGCGGCCTAGCAGCGTGCGTGGCACCTAGCTCGATGACCTCGACCTCGTCATGTTCCACAGACACGCTATTCGCCTCGACTAGCTGTCCTTCATCCTCGGGCTCGGAGGCGGATTTCGCATCGAGGTTCCC
>JAPESX010000152.1:0-26661 GCA_029590615.1 Nemania bipapillata | reverse complement strand
CTACCCTGTCAGTTGAAACATGAGGGACATGATAAGCTATAATGAGATATGGGCACTGGAAGGTAAAGAATAGCTCGTTCTTCGTAAAAGTCGAAATATTAGTGGTCTTCTCGTTGTGGTAATCTCGGCAGAATTGGCAAGTTCGGAAACCGAGCTAATCAAATGTAGCACTAAAATGTAGCATTAATATGTAGGTACTTAAGACGGATGGCCTCTGTTCATCTCAACATCCATTGGCAGGAAATTTTTGCATTTTCGGTGCACATCTTATATATACCTGGTGATATATCAAGCCTTAATATTGTTAATACCAGCCAAGAACTGTGTAGATTATTAGCTAGGCAAGTTTAGAGAGACGCTAGCTGATACAGCCCCGACGATGTGACAACTTCATTCAAGATTTAAGACATATCCACATATCTGGGGATCTGCATACAAATACCAAGGCAGACATTAGTTAGTACGGGGTCAAGAGGCATCTATAGCTCTAAGCTCCTACTTCACAAGGACTGGGATTTATATTATAATAACTCTGGAAGACTATATGTGCCAAGCAAGATGTGAGCAATATCCCTCTTCGCTTCATACATATGAATTTGACAAGTATATCGCGAACCTACCACATATTCGCTTCATAATATTATACACTCTGTGACCTTTCGATACCGGGGGAGGTAGGGGGTTCAATAAGCAGGAAGATACCCCTTTAAAGTTATGATTTTCTCGTCGAAAACATTTATCTGTGTTGATTACACATTAAGTATAGAGATATCTGTTAAGACACGCCAGCTTCTATATTTATTCGGGTTGACTCTTAGTAGACATAGACTAGACCACGTTAGCCCTAGACTATTTTCCTTTCCTCATACGCAAGGCGGCACAGCCATCTTGAATCATCGCTAATCAATGCTCTAGGGATAGATGATTCGACGCGGTCCAGAATAATCGGCCCTATGCATAGCCCCTCGTTTTGGAGCGTGAATGTCCAATGCCGTTTCTCTGTGAGAACTAATCGAGCCCTTTTTTGACCATTGCTTGATTTCACTGGCACGCGAATTGCGTCATTACGCTTTAGGTTTTGTGGGAGGCGACTCAATGTCTCGGCATAGAAGGTTCCGTTACTGTTAAGTGTATAATGGACAATAGCTTATCGGTCTAGTAGGTGGTAGAGCCGGGATGCTTGCTTGGTATTATCCTGTTCGTCTAGTCTGAAATATGTCACACCTGTCTCCTGGACGGCATCTGAGTGAAATGTTATGCCTTGGGTAAGCAGTGCTCCAATACCAAGCGCATGGCCGTGCATTGTGGTTATGGTTCTGTCTTCTGTTGCGATTTTTCGATAATTTTGCTCAAGTCTACGACGATAATGAACCCCTGAGATTATGGGTTGGTTTCCTCATACCCTTTGAGAAAACGCCCACAATTTGAGAATTTGAGCTCGCTCATTCTATTTTGCCTAACAGAAACAGTATTTGCTAGGCCCTCAAGATGTTAACATAATGACTCAACGTTGTTGCTAACTATACCTTGATCATTGAAGAACGACGCAATGGCTGAATCTGTCTGAGAAATCACCAGGATTGGGTACAAAGGATGAAAACAGAATTGCCCATATAACCGTTGTTCATATTTAGGGGACATGAGCATATCCCACGGGATAGCTATGCTGCATTTAGGATGGATCAGCTTTCTATTCATCTCGAATATTGCAAATCCACAATCGTCATATCGTGTAGGTCGAGGGAGCAGGAGATACTACGCAATCGGATAAAAAAGGGTCCTGAATGACCATGTTTGCGAGGTGGAACTCTAGAGATCCGGCGCATTGGGATCGCGTTGCTGTTGCCACGGATCGATCACTGTGATAGAAGCAGCATGTTTGGCCGCCTCGTTAGCGATCTGATCGTTCAACGAGGAAACACAATGAGAGTTCCGAAGATGAGAACGCGACTTAAGTTACCACAGAATGCCACATGAAGGTCGTCAACTTCATTGGCGACTATCTCAATGAGTGCTACTGGCCCATCAAGATGTGTTGGTTGAGGGAACTTCTCAAGGACGTGAGCCATATGTTCACTTGGGATATCGACATGCATCTCGGCAATCACTGTCTTCTCCTGAAGGTCCCAAATCTCGTAACCAGCTTGCTAGCCATTTGGACCAAGCTCATTGTACTTCAAGTTTATTGTTTCTATACAATACCTGTTAGTTAAGCAGTGCTTTGTCAGAGCTATACACTCAGGCAACGCTAACCCTTGGGGAAAAATAATTGGTACTAGTTGCGACGCCATACAATCGGTTACCTCAAAAGTATGTTAGATAAAACGCCAACCTAAAACTCCCTCACCCCTCAACACAGCCGTGAAAGGTGTTAGGTCCAGATGGGACTAAGCATGTAAGCCCCTCTTCAGGTAGCATCTCAGTTCCCTTCTTGCTTAACCTTAATATAACCTGTCGATACCAAGGCCAAAACGTTTGCCGTATCCAACCTGCAATATGCCGTAATGCGTGCACGATATGAAAGATGCCGCGGATAGTGTAGCTACTCCCTATAGGCTGCTTAAGCCATAATATCTAAGACCGATTGTTAGTCAAAATCGCAGTAGATAAGTCGGTAAAAACGCACTGTCTGTTTGCGAAACCTTGTAGTAGCAGCGAAAAACCAATCGTCGCCTTGAATAATAAGGGCGGGAAGGAAAGGTATCATTGGTTGAGCCGCAGCTTTTTTGCTACCCTTGGCCAAGTCTACAAGACGCTCCAGTAGAGCCCACTGCGAACTTTGCCATGAGCCGAGCTGTACTTGCGCCTCTTCAAATCCTTCAGCGGTTGTTTTAGACACGGCGCTCAGGACAACAGGCCTTTTTCGCAGCGCGTGATACTCGGTATGGTTGATATTGTAATCTATCTCCGGGTGTTTTAACAATTCCGAGACCTTTACTAATTCTTCATCTTGAGGCTCAACAAACATGCAATAATCAACCATCTTATTGCCGCTTTCATCCCCTTTGATCCTGGCTGTAGTACAAGGCATAGCTCGAACGCGAACTTGATGCTCTTGTTCCGAGGTCCCGTCCTGCTCTGTCGGTGTTTTTCGCACATCTGTTATAGCTCCAAGGGCTAATTGAAAAATGGGCCAATGAACAAGTGAATTCCATGTCTCCTCTGAATGCTTCTGGTTAAAACATTCTTGCGATGCTACGAAAACTTCTAGAACCCGGTCTAGGGATAGTTCTGGGGCAGAGGCCGTCTGGCCTTTCGTCGCCTCGTTTTCAAATGACGCGGGATTGAAAATCCGGAGACATTCATCCCATTCCGCACGTTTCTGGATTAAGGATTTCAGGTAGGATGGCACGATACTAACCTGCCTACTGAAATTTTCTAATTCATTCAACATTGTCTTAAGCTCGGATGGCATTCTGTGATCGGCCATGTCAATCCGCGTCATAATAATTGGGTAATCTGCGCGTTCAAGTATCGCCAGGCGCTTAGTCGGAGATAGGTTAGAAACGCGTGATGATATAACACTACCTGTCCTATCCGACATTGACAAACCTTTAGTTCTTCCTCTCGGTGTTTCGTTCATATCTCTTTTGTCCCCTCCTTTTTCTTCTTCAAGGACCTGGTCATTGGACCGCCGTCTTTTGCTGGATAATCGTAACGGTTTTAAGTTCGGATTCAAGTCCATCATTGAAGAGGTAGGTGTTGGCGGATGTTGTCGCTTGCGCTTCCGGGTCTTGGGTGCCTCCGGCAGCGGTGGGTAGTGATCGACTGAATCTCGGGGCTTAATATCTTCAAGCCACGAGAGTACATCCATTTGGTCCATTTGGTCGGTTGGTTGGCTCGAGGGCATCGCAGGTACCTATTAAGAATAAGAGCTGTTGAGATAACTATAGTGCATTTGCTTGCCGATCGCGCCTGTTTGGGTCCACTTCTAGGTGCCTAGGCAACTAGCTAGTGTGCGGGATGCGTCTACTCTATTCTGTACCTAGGGTGGTAGTAGTCTGGGGGAAGCTGACAGAAGGCGAGGGGTAGGTATATTTGGTGTACGCCACAACGCCACATTATAGGGCGACAATACCTAGGTAGTTTATTCTAGGTAGGGAACCAAAGGAATAGCTATATTATTATGAGCTGCTAATACTATTAAAACAATCTAGGCGTTTTACCTGGAGTCGCAAATACCTATATAGAAAGCCACCAAACTTACCTATTATCGACTAGGGTACCTTAGGTAACCGAGCTGACCGTCGCGTACAGGGTTCCGGTAGCTTCATGGGTAGCTTTAATCCCAGGGAGCTTCAATGCTCTCCTTAGAAGTGACTAACCCTCAAAAAAAAAACAGTTCGAAAAGTTAGGAAGCGACAAGATCTTTCTCTTGGTCATTGAAATCGGTGTTGAGATTTGCATTGTACGCTGTACAAACTTTCCGGATACAAGTGCCTTATCTTCGTACCTCATTCCTACTACTACAAACCTAAGTAATAGAAATAGACAGTTTCACGACAGGACGACGATGGATACGCATATAGAAAGGGGTATACACTACGGAGACGCAATAGGTATTCCAAGAGAGCTAACTTTATTATATCATAGGATTTCAACAACACAAGTATTTGCACCTTCAGCAAAGTAACCAGTTGTGATACTTGCAATTCCAAGCCGTTGGTAGTATCCTAATTCCGCCTTGCCAGTATGCCGTCTTAGTAACAAGCAGAAGGCACGAGGCCCGGACGGCTCGCGGATATGTCGCACCATCTCATACTCGTCTGCGTACGTGACGAGCGCAGCGAAAACATCATGGAGGGTTAAACTTCGAGAGAAATTATCAGCTGGGAGGATCAAATCTGGGTTGGCATACGGGTTCGTGTCTAGAATTCCATATCCAACTGTATCCGCGGCTCCGTCATCAACGCAAATGTTGCAGTGCAGGAAGCCCATATTTTGCACCGATGATACTTGCACCGTGACCGATTTGACACGTGTAGTAATACTGCACAGTTGATCTGCAAAGTTTATCCCTTCTGCAGCGAGGCGAACTACATCCTTTGCTGTGATTAAAAACTCGATTTTGCCGTCCAGGGCAACCCAGGACCACGAAGGGGCGCGCTGCACGAGCGGTCGGGTGCCGTGTTTTACTGACCAGATTAGTGCTCCTGCCGTATCTACCTTGTTTAATCCCCAGATAATGCTCGTATTAAATCTCTCCTCGAAAACCTTGATCAGTCCAGCTATAGCAGGCAGTTTGTCGCTGGGGTTAGTGATGGATCTATTCGAATAAGCGCTAACGAGAGTTTGCCATGCGGTTCTCGTCGATTCTACGTGGTCCGAAGAGCTACTGTTGGTAGGTATATTCTCAGTAGTGTCGTTGTTATCGGCTATACCTCCAAGTCCATTCCGCCTATAAAATTTAGGAGAACGGAAGATTGTGGCCGGGTCGATGCCAGGTCTGACTCCTTCTACCTCTGATAAGGGATACTTCTCTGATCCWACYGTGCTTTTCTCTAGAATTGGGTCCGGTTGGGAAGCGGACTTCTCCCGACCAGTCCAAGCTAGGCGAGAGGCGCAGGTTGTGAGAGTCAACAATAGCAACAAGGATGAGTGGGCAAAATGCTCTTCGATACTCACTGACCTTGGCAATAAAGTGATCGATGGCGGTCAAAACGGTGCCAAAGTGCTGCTTGAAGAATTTTTCGCACTCCGTAGTCATGATATTTCTAAAAATCAAGATCCCCCAGACCCTAAGGAACAGGCTCTACCATACTTCCATGACGGGGCTAAGCGTGACATCTGGCAGGATGCGCAGCCGTGGAAGCCCCTATTCATCGAATGGGAAGCACTCTACTATCACATCCCGTTCGAAAAGTGGAAGTGTACCGAGTACTCGACAGCAAACAAGTACGGCGCCTCTGAGTTGGGGTATAAGGTAGAGGAGGATGTTTCTAAATTGTTCGATCAGAGAGTTTCGGGAGACAAGTCTGCTAAGGATATCATCCGCATATCAGGCAGAAACTACCTCCAACCCCAAGCCGTATCAACTTTGAGGGCAATATTTGAACAGGTGCTCAACAACATTAACCCAAAGGTTCTAGAACTGAAGTACAAAATCACACCGGAGCAAAAGAACCAGCTTTTAGCCGTGATTGACCAAATGGAGTTGGTCTCAGCGCCGCTAACAGCAGTCACCAACTCTTTGCTCACTATTCGCGACGGCGCTCATCTAACTCCGCTGGTTACCCTACCGCACACAACCCCGGTGGCGCTGAAGGACGCCATCACGGATGCCTTTGCAGGCATATGCTCGCCCAATCTTGATCCTCACAAGGTTCTACAGAGCATCGACGTTCATAGCGACTTTACTCCGTTTGGAGCAGCCGTCCCTACAAGTAGCGCGCGCCATTATCCGTTCAAGCCTGTGCAGCACGGTCAGCTACAGTTTATTAAGCTCAACATCATCGACAAGTTCGGACAGGCGGTTCATCTAGTTGACCCGCAGCCGCCCAGACAAGGCCAATTTCATACCGTATGTCCCATAATATCACAATCGCTAGGAGTAGGTAAAATCGCCGACGAGAAGGGCACACGACCCAACATCCCGCTGCAGCAAGACGACCGAGCTGCATGTCCATTTGTGTCACTATCCCCAACGATAAACCAGCCTGCACGTATGAATGCGGTATTCGTGAAGAGGGTTCAAGAGGGCTCCGGCTGGAAGTGGCGACGATGTAGTGACTGGGAGTCTCCGATCTGGGGTTGGATTGTCGTCAACTACGCTAACAGCGGCATTCAACTCTTTACAAAGGAGGGCCGGTTCTATCGTGAAGTTCGGTTCGGTACCCAGGCGGGCACGTCGGTTGGGTACAGATACCTGCCATTTGATCCTCCTCGGGATGCTGAAAACAAGATTATTACACCTCAACAAACACAACTTGATTTCTTGATTGAGCAGCTATCTTCGCCGAACTATCTAAAGGCTTTCTGGGGTAAGGCATCTAATTTCATATTATTGTTTGTCTATATGGTATTTAGCCAGTGCTGACGTCTTCATCAAGATATGATCAATACAAGCATACACGTTGCATCTTTTGCTCATGCCCCGACGAGCTATTCGACTTTCTCTTCCGCTATTGTGGGCAAACCTTTAGCCCTTGTGAACGCCGGCTGGAGTCTTCAGCTAGCACACGAGCCCCGGCAGAACTGGTCCATAAGCGACTTCACAACACCAGACGTACAGGCCCCGCGACAGCTGATGAAACAGAGCAAGAGACCGTGGACTGAGCGACAATGGGAGCCAGCAGATGCGAAGAGTGAGACGGACAGCGGTGCTTCTGATGCCGCAAAGCACGGTTTTACATTCCCTGTTAAGATTGGCGATGCAGCCAGACGATATGACGGGTTGGTGGGATATTTCCTACCACAAAAGGGCGAACCACAAGAGGTTGGGTCTGATCTAGACCTGAGCAAGCTCTACACCTTTCCAGACTTCATCAGCACCCGAGAGGATCCAGGAGATCCTCGAGTGCCTATTTCACAGAGTAACTATATGCGCCTCACTCCGTACTGGTCCTCGCCCCAGGATACCAAAGAGCCCCTCGATCGGCAGGACGATAGGCTACAGGTCCTGGGGATGCTCGTCGATCCATTCTTACCTGTGCACGCTTTAAGCTCAATCCTGCCGACACGCGCTCTACGCCTACCACAGTGGACGGTTGAACAAGCGCTGAAAAAGATGACGGCGTTCTGGCGCGTTGGTCCGCTGCTTGTGACGCAAGACGTTGAGAGCACTTTCTCTGAGTCGAGAGCCCTAGATGACCGGTACTGGGAGCTGCTGGCCAAGTACGCGAAGGGCAAGCCAGTCCCGGGCGCCGGAGGGGAAGCCGATACTGTCGATTTCCCACCGGTTCAGCTGCCTTTATCACCTCCGGTCGCAGCCGCCAACGGAGTCGATGCGAAGTTCGTGTACCTCCAGCCTTACCCTTCACTTGTCCAAGGAGGGGACGAGTCACTAGGACATACCCGATTCAATCCTTACCGGATTGACGGGCAATCCGCAGCTGGCGTCGATGCCCGAGAGGCTAAGCTAGCGCCAGGGCCCTATACTGCTATAGAGGGCTATATACAGATTGCCAAGTGTTTGGCCGAGGACCTACCACCGAAATGATTGGGATAGGTATAATAGCTACAATATCATTTTATTTACAGGCCTAACCAAATGCATACGTAAAGAGCCGACTATGACTTCAATTACCATATACTAGGTATATATCTTGATCTAGCTAAGCTACAATAAATATGAATGCAAAACAAAAGAATCCCGATTACCTAGATGTACTCAACTTCCACACATTATTTCATGATTGCGAAGTGCTATCTAGACTCGTGCTAGACTGCGGATTGCTAGCTGTCTAGCTAGACCGTCCCACTCGCCCTCATTATACGGGCCGAAGCGCTATAAAGAAGAGTCTTAGCGGTACACCAACTTTCCTCGGCTCTTTTCTTCTCGGGTCTCCCCCGCCACGCGTCAGAGCAGGAGTCTAGATTTTCAGCTGGGTATCGAAATAGGATAGTATGATAAAGAGAACAAGGAATAATCGGAATCACATAGTTCAGATAACACCCTACCAGAATTCGGACACTTTCAGCTGTACATTTCTCTTGATAGTCAAGCCATGTGGGTCTACACTAGATAAGATTACCTAAAGGGCTGAAGAGCGGGATAGACCGCCAAACTATTGAACATCCATGCTAGTCTAAATGTCAGATAATTCGGGTTGGGTAGGTATTGAACACAGAATACCGGTACCTACATACAAAAAAGACTGGCCGTCAGTCAGGGAAGTGGGCAATTAGCATACGAAAGAGGGACAGTGGTTGAAACATGATATTGATACCCACTAAATACTATGTAGTTCCTACAGCCGATGGTTCCCTTTTAGGTACAGCGTGCTCCTACTCTCTTCGGTGGTGCTGTATGTAACTGCTTTCGAGAGCTCCAGATGTCGAAACTTAGAGGTGGGCTTTCGATTTCTTCGTAGTACTGTAGTTTTCCTGTCACAGGCTCAACACCATAGACTCATTGAGATATTGATATGGCTCCAACCTGGTCGATTCACTCATTCCACATAAGCGTACCAGTTGGCGATGCTGCAATTCACCTTCTTTGCGACACAACACCAGCCCAGGGAGGAAAACCCGAAGTGCATAGTGCAGTCCTCATTGATGGTGGGAAACCGCAAGAGAAGGGTGCAGAGGCGATCAAGGGAGTGATCAGATATGTCAACGACAAGTACGCCTTTACAGAGTCCTTTGCTGACCCTTTTGCGCCAGAGGGCGCACAGCCGCCATTCCCAAGATCATTAAGGTTTGACTCTATAGTCATTACACACTGGGATGAAGACCACTATCTAGGTGTTCTCGGCCTTCTCGCAGACGGCTTTGATTTATCCTTCACGAAAGGAAAATACGAAGGGTCCACGATAAGTCTGGGGTCGTGGTGTAACAGTCTGCTGGAAAAAACGAAGAAAACAGCAAACGACTGGGCAGTATTAATTCCTAATTGGTACTGCAAGTATGACGACGCTTCCATCAAGCAGCTCAAGGATAACAAGCAACAGGCCGTAAGCTGTGTAGTCTACAACGATGGAAATTCTTCATCGTACGACAAACTAGTGGAAGCTGTCAAGAAACATACAGGGGATTACAAACGCCTGAAGACGACCATTTACGTCCCAGGGGCTGTCGATGCTGCATTTTCTGGGCCGGATAAGAGCAAGAGAGGCATCACTAATAGAATCAAGCGTGATCTTGGCCGATTGGAATACGAGCAAGAAGCTCAGTTTGCAAGTTTTCAGTATAAGTATGTTTCATCTCTTTCCCTCCGATTCAAAAATTCGTTCTCAGCACACCCTGAAGAGACAATCTCGGGGCGTTCGCCTGTCTAATTGAATCGTGAACAGAGTCACCAAAGGCGCAATATTGTTCCCCTACTTAGCAAATTTAAAAGAATCATACAAACTCACCATCGGCACCAATCTTTTCACTCAAAGCAAACCCCAGGGTAGCAGTTGGGACAGCTTCGAATCTCCCCATGATTTACTTAAATCACACAACTTGGGCAACCAACCCGGGTTGTTCATCGTGGCTAGTCAACAACGAGTCATTCACAATGCCACCCGACTTGAATACGACAAATATCATGCAAGCACCCCAACCTGGTTTGCACTTCCTGAAAAGACCAGCTTAAGCCCCGCACCAATCCCTATTGGGAAGACATCACTCGAAACCCGTGTCAGTGATGGCGTTGAGATCGGATCCGTCCCTAATGTGATCGGGGAGAACCATGAACAGATAGAAAACAAAGTGAAGACTTGTCGACCGCCTTCTCCAGGTTCTATTCGCCGGAATGCTATATCAATAGTGACCATGGCTCTAGGCGCGCAGAATGGCACTGCAGATTTCAAAAATACCGAGATCTTGCACTATTCAGGTGGTGATGTAAGCCGGATCTCCCCGTCTCTAGAGCTTGGTGAAATCCACAAGTTAAACATCTTCTAGGCCCTCTGGGACGTCGAAGGTGGAATAGCACGTTGGCTTGTTGATGCGAAACCTTCCACTGATACAAATACCCCTTATCGCACCAAGGTCATGAAATTAAGCCAGTAAGTACAGCATTCTCATTGCCTATATCGCAATGGTAAGAGGTGCTAATACATGACAAGTCATGGATCCAAAGGCACAAGCTCAATTGCTCTGCTGAATGTGTTGTTCGCCGATTACTACGTTGCCTCCGCAACTAACGGAGGGAGATTTGGTCATCCTCGTAAGCATCGTCAGTTGATTTATCTCTCCCACCGCACTAACGCCCTGGCAGATATGGAAGTTTCCTTGATGATGTATGCGCAATGGAAATACCAACAGTATCTGGATATTGCTACGACCGAACTCCCTTGGCTTTCCATGTGCTATCCTGCTTGGCTTAACCCCTCGACGATTAGGGCAAGTGTGGTGCCTCGCGTTCGAGCATTCACAAGCGACGACTCCAAGCCCAGTGTCACATTCCGTACAGCTGTAAACAATCGAATGAAGCATATACAGGGCAGTGAATCTACACCTTTTACTATCTTCAATGAAGATATAAAGAAAATAAAAGACTTGAAGACAAAAGGACCATCATTTCTGAAGGTCAAGCCAAATCCTACCAAGGCTCCTACTCAGGATCAGTGGGACGAGTATAAAGGCGTGCTGGTAAAGATGAAGACGTTTTGGGACGCTATGACTCCGCCAGAGAATGATCCGCAAAAGCCCGGCATCTCCTTTCTGATAAAGACAACGCCCGGACAACCAGCGCAAGTCCAGGGCTTTCGAGAGAGCGAACCGCCGTTTAGCCTAATGAAAAAGACAGTCCCAGTAGGCCTACAAGCAGCACCGACACAGGCACTAAATATATCCAATCCCAAAGTCGCAGCAGTACCAAGCACGATATCCGGGACTTCTCTTCAGACAAACATGAACCACCTTCGGGACATAACTAATATTGATTACCGCATGCCACTGAAAAAAAGTAAAGTAATAACGGATATGGAAGAGGGGAATGGGTACCTCAAAGGGGACATATTTGGCGACAAGCTGATCGCAGAATACGAAGACCCTGAAGATGAATTTTTAGAGGATGACATGGAGAAAGATCCATGTGTTAAGGAAGAGGTGGAGAAAGTGACCGTACAGCCAGAACCATTTCATGAGGAGATCGTGACTACTCATTCGATGTCTTCTAGTTCGAGCAGTCATCAGATTACCACGCTCCCGCTTCAAAGCAATTTGATGATGAACACAATGACCACCAACGCAGATGCCGACGCCCTCGCTCCATACTTACTAGTCTCTAGCATATACGTTCAGGATAAATTCGCCTACGATAGCAGCCGGTTTGCTTTCATCTCCCCGGACACCGTCTTCGACATCTTCTCATTCTATTTGCCGTCTGGCTATGTCGTCCTAGAGAGGAAGCAGCCGGAACCTGCAGCGTCTGGAGCTACAGAGGTCTTGGAGCTATCCATGGCAGATGAATGGGGAAAGCGACTTATGGTGCCTGGCAGGGTGGAGATTAGTAGCGTCAACCTCACCTGCTCCTTTCAACAAGAAGTCGGTTCTGGCGTCCCCCAGCTGTTCGTCAAGGTCACAACTATCGACGCAAAGATCAAGATGGGCGGCGGTTCACTCTCGCGAGAGTTCGCGGTTAGGAACATCTCCGCGGGTGTCGACTCGCCCACAACAGGGAGTGACCCGCTGGAGATCAGGCTCGCCGCTCGACATAGCGTTATGTTCTGGCCGTTAGTCCTAGACAATATCGAGCCGCTATCGCTGCCGGACCTACTCACTCTGCTTGGACCTCCGTGGCTGGCCGATAACCCGTTATCCAAAATCAAGGAGCTGAACGACATATCTTTCAGTTTTAAGAAAACCGACGCACGGAGTGGACTGTACTTGGCAGGTGGTAGTGTAGCTCCGGCAGCCCTACGCTTCGACTTTGAGCTTGACAAGAAAGAGCAAGCAAATGCGATTAGTGATTGGCTCAGGACAAATAAGATCATGCCGCTCCAAGGCATTAACATTGAGGACCTGGTCTTCACTAGCATCAAGGAATTCAGAACCGAGCCGACGGGCGAAGGGTTGGTACGATACATGAGTGATATCTTCCAACTCTCAGGCAAAATTCGCATTAATTCGAGTGCTGTCGACTTCCGCATCCGTTTTCAACCGGATCAGACTACCGTCACCATCCGCTTTCCCGACAAGGGGCTAAGTGTGGCCGAGATTTTCTCATGGCTAAGCAGCTGCCTGGACCTACCTTTCGGCGCCTCGGGGTTCAAGGAGGGGGCCGTTCAGGAACTCTCCCCCACCGCGGACCCCAGCTCTGTATCCGTTGCTGTCTACCAGGTTGACCTGTCTCTAGACAAAGATATGAATTGGAGTTGCACCGTCACGCTGCAATTGAACATACTTGGATCAGTGTTCATCACCTATTTCTCCCTGCCTGGTCCGCGTTTGAGGGCCGAACTCTGGAATGAGTACTTTGTTGACCGAGAAGTGCCATCATACCTCCCGTGGTTCGATGACTGGACCGCCATCGTGCCGTTTGATGCTGACCAGCTGAGTGGGAAAGCTGAGCTCAAAGATATGGATGCCTCGGCCGCTGAGCTGAGTGATTTAGGGTTTTTAACGCTGCGCAATGCCGTCTTCGACGCGGGTATATCCAATGGTAACAATATTCATGTGGAGTTAACTGCTACAGTAGCCGTCAAGCCACCGGAACTGAGCTTCCCTATGATCTGGCCGAAGTCCTTTCGTGTCCAAGCTTTATATAACAAGACTATCGGGGCGGGGTCGTCACCGTCTTGGCGCATTGGTTTGGCGGCGTCCTTGTATCTGCCTCCTAAGATTGACGATATTATTAAGCTACCAGTGCGCCTAGATTTGTCGGCAACTAAAACAGACCAGTATTGGTTATTTGCAGGATCAACCAGGGACCTTGACTTTGGCGCTCTCTACGGTTATTTCGCCACTGATGCTCGAGACGATATACTCGATATGCTTGGGGGCATTGGCATTCCGCGTCTCGATGTGCAATTCCTCTACGCCAAGCAGTCAAAGCAGCTGATTATCAATGGACTGCTTCAGCTTAAGACCATCTTTCTCGAATTCGAGTACACATATTCAAATGGAGACCAAGCACCCGGTGGTGCAGACTGGCAACTTACAGCATCGTTCGGTGATGGCGGCCAAGCTAACCAGAGCCCACCGATGCACGCCAGGGGTATATCCAGCCGGGGGGTATTTGCATGTATAGCATCTAGAAAGACGGGAATCTAACGGAAAGGTCCAATCGGACCGGGGTATCCTGAGTTTGTCGAGTGCGAAGTAGATGGTCGCCCGCTATCACCCGACGCCCGCGTGCTGTGGCGGGGTGTCACGTCACCGCCGTGGGGAATATTGTTGGGTGATAGTTTGTGGTCAAACCCATGGTTACCGAACTGTCGCGTCGGCCATGGGTTGTTATCCTCATCTGGAAGATTGACACCACTATCATTCCAGGGATTTCGGTCAGCATTAAAGCTGCGGGTTGATTCTATCGAAATTAGTGACGACTTGGAAACGTTCGTCGATCCTTTGAAGAACATATTCATCGAGTGTGAGCTATTCTTTCTACGGTCAAGCGAGGAGAGCAGCTGCGACGGCTTCCGGAGCTTGTCGAACAGAGTCGTCGGCCGTTGTTGCGTCAAATTGTCACCGAATGCTGGCTTCGTCGGCGAATCGGTCCCAACCGTAGCAGGTGCATGCTGTAGGAGTTTCGAATCGAAGTACTGTAGAGTGTCTTCGAATGAGTCGGATTTAGGACGGGGGAGAGCCCCCTTTACGACCTTGACCTCCACATTGGCCGCAGTGAATTGTTGCATTAAATAATCTATGGCATCACGAAGGCCTCCCGCATTATTTCGAGTCAATTTCCAGAGCAATGTTGTAGTACGGTTTCCTTCTTCAGTTTTGTCTTCAGTGTTTTCGTGGACTTCCACTGCAACCTCATGTTGAGTCTTGAGTTTTCCTACAAGTTCATTTACGAACTCTGGAGACTCGAGGAATTTGACCAAGGATGGAGTTCGAGTTAACACCAACTCATGGGTCTCGGGGACCATACCCTTCCGAAAAATTAGCATCAACTATATCACTCGCATCCCACAGTGCAGTTACAAAGTAGACTTACCAGAAAAGCATCAGCACACATAGGAACTTGCCATTCGGGACCAGTTACCGTCACCTCGTCGCTTGCTTGCTCGGTGCTCGGGAATACAATCTTGCAGTTCCATTTCTTCTCTAGTTCCTCAATCTCTTGGAGGCGGGCAACCAGTTGCCTGTGATACAGGCGGTCGACATGTACAATTTGTGACGTAAACTCAGAGTGCTAATGATTGGCAAGGTTAGAAGGCAACTGGTCAAGAATTTTTTAGGACATCACTTACAGCTCTGTCGACCATATCTAGAATTTCAGTTTTAACTAGTTCCAGGTTTTGAGCATTGCGGGCTGGAGTACGACAGATCACATTGTCAACCTTGACATCGTCATCTTCACGGCCCATGCCACCTATGAAATATGTCAGCCATGGTGATCGAGATAGGGTAAATATATATATTTACCTCGATCCATAGCATTCGAAAATTTGACAAATACAGAATGCTTCTTCATAATCCGTTGAATGTGTTGACCGCCAATGCCGATGATGCGCTTGTGATATTGGTCCGGCACATGAAAAGAGATAGAGGCTGGCATTTCCTGCTCAACGAGGCTCATGCCTTGCTTCATCGAGTCATAGGATGATGCAAGAACATCAATATCGAAGTTATACTCTCGAAAGCTATCGAAGATAATTTGCACATTGCCTTACAGTCGGTTAGCTACCATATCTAGAATATACCTGGAGAAACCTACTTTGTGTCATGATTTTGTTTATTTTGCCGTTCTTCTTACCCGAAACAAACTCTTTATGCTCATTAGCGAGTTCAATCTTGACACGGATTTGTTGTCCCCCCATAGTCACAAGCTCAGTTTGTGAAAGGACTGTCAAGGCAGATTTGACTGCATCATCTGATCCCGTAATCGTAAACATCATCTTATCAAAAGAGATGTCCGCATCCGAGTTGGAGCATATGTCACCGAGCATGGAGCGTATGTCATGGGGACTGGGGACCACGACGGCTTGCTGAACCCACCAGGAGGCAAAATAAAACTGGCCAGCCTTCAGGAGTTAGTATTATTATACAAGCCAATCAATGTAATGGTACATACTAGAGACATAATTTCCTTCATAGTGCGCTCAATTTGAAGTCCCTCGACGCCTTGTACCCGAATCATGTTGCGTTGAGATGCAAGAGGCGGGAACATGATATACGCGCCATTAACTTCCATGATTTTTCGAACCTTGTCCATTCGACTAAGTAGAATGCTATCAATCTTGGCAGGGGAGATAATGGCATCCTTCATGAATAGTTTTGTTCGGCTCACCAGATCGTGAATTTTGCGTTTCGCTAACTCAATACCCTGAGGGTTCTCGCCAGTAATGAAGATCTCGTCCGGATTACGGCGGTTGGCGTTGGGGGGGCAGTACCGAGACAATTGAGCGAACGGTGGGAAATAAATGGCCGTGTTCGTTGCGGATTCGATTAACTTGATATTTTTTCGAGATCGACCACAAACAATAGGATGCAGGGTACTCTCGAAATGAAACCGGTCGACCTCTCGCCCCAGCTACATCTTACGTTAGTCTCTACCTTTCATTTGAGTCACATTCTTATATCGCACCAATTTATCAATGAAGATGAGGACCTGCGTCTTCGCGTGTTCAGTAGATTCTATATCACCGTATATAGCAACTCTCCATCGTTGATCTCGAATAACCTCGACATCGCCATTGAGTCCGTCAACAGTGGGAGTAAGCTTTGGGCCTAGGATGAAGATGTCGACTCCGCAGAATGCAGCAAAGGTATCGAGGGCATCTGTGACATGCTTCTTTAGCGCGCCAGCTGCAGAGTCTACGATCAGACCGTAATCCACATCGACTGTGGTGCACCTCTACACGGTCTAGTTTAGCAATCAAATCATATCACAGGGTTGACCGGCATGATTGCATACCAACGCCAATGGGGTATCACTCAGGATAGTCTCGCGGCTCTTATGAACTAATTCCGGGGCACCCGAAAGTGATACAGTAACGACCTGTCCTTTGACAAGTTTCGGCGCGGTCAAGATGACATGAGCATCGATCGGTAAAGGACCTCTACTAAGCTCCTGGCACAGGTTCTGCAGTGTGGCGAGGTTCTGGGCATGTACAGGAAGATCATATATGGGAACATCGTCGGGGGCGTCGCCTGGATGCGTCCAGCGAAGGACCGAGTCGCCCGTGGCATGAAGGATCTCCTCGGTGTTGGGACCGGCAAGGTCTAAGGCAAAGGGAACGTTGAAGGCGAAATGAATAGTAGTATCGGCAGCAGGTGAAGGACTTAAAGGAGGAGCCCCCGGGGCGCCAGTCTTCTGATGAGGATTCATGGGAGTCATGTTCATGTTGGGCCTCGAGGACATGCCAAAGCTAGGGCTCTGGATGCGATCGCTCCAGTGACGCATGCCCATATTGGCAGCGAGCTTTTGCATGGTGAAGAGGAGACGAATGGGAGGGGGTATCACTGAAAAAAGAAAGATAACAAAACGAAAAGGGAAAATAGAAAAGAGAAAAGGAATGCTAAGAAAAGAAGGGAAGGGAAGAAACAACACCGTATGATGTTCTTTCCTCTCTACGCTGCAAAAATAGCTACCTCTACAACTACTGTTGTGGGGAGGTCTTGAGGGAAATGCAAGTGGTGAGGTGAGGAGAAGTGGATGGGTGATGGAATGTATGAGATGGAGGGATAGGTTGTGTGGGAAGATGGAGAGCGAGGGAGAGAGAAGGAACAGTGGTAGCTAATCTTGGCAAGTACCGATGCCCGCAAGTCAAGCATTGTCTGGTACACGGTACAGTTTCCCAGCCTACCTAGTAGCGTCGAACTGCCCTGTACGTCTATCCAGGCAGTCAGCACAACACCACCATAGCACCACCAGGACCACCATTGTAAAGGTGTCAGAACGAATGGGGAGTCCGAACCTAACTCTAACCAGAGCCGGTACACTGCAATGTGCCAGGGCTGGTAGTATTACAGGTGGCCATAGCTTTTTTTGCTGCATATGTTTACCGGGTATGTATTACTTACATATATATATTATAGGTAGGTCTACATGTATGTCTACATATACATACAGAATACTAACCTTCGAATTACTTAAAGATGTAGGGAGACAGTGCCATTCTACAGAATATAGAATACACCTCCCTCGTAGGAACATACAAGTAGAAGAGAAAGCTCTATAGGCCTAGGTGCTGGCTCGTATACAGTAAGGTACGCTAACCCACAAGTACCTACCTGGTAGCTCACCTATCTGCATAGCCTAGTGGTATAATTCAACAGCTACTGGCAAGAGTTTAAAAGAACCTAGGTAGGTACCTACATTTAGGTATTCTGTATATATGTATTTTAACCAGTCGTTTGTATGTTTATACATACACTAAAGACAGGATGAGCACAAGCGAATATGCTTTGCTACCCATCTACTACAACATCAAGAACGCATGCTAAGTAGGTACGCTATCCTTGGTAATCATCAGTGAAAGGGAGTCCTAAGTAGCATGTTGTATTACATATGGTACCCCCACGACTTCACATACGTGTACCTACAGGTATGCATACTTTTAAGTACATAGGTAGGTCCTCGGGGGTTAGAATAAGACCTGTGTGGCTCCGAGTCGCTTTATCAGGATTATGGCTTTGTTCCCGGGATACCATTACATACGACACCGAAGTGCACTGCCTATATGTACGCAACCATGTAATTACCGCCTGCTCAAGTACTTACACCATACAGTAGTAATTGACCAAATCGTCTTAATGAAAGGGCAAGCATTTGAGAGAGAGTAGACGATGACAATGACAGGCAGAAGGCTTCATACGGTAGGTATTCTGTACTAGCAATGCTAAACAAGGTAAGTCGGCCAGCGCAAGCGAGCGCAGCCACAATGCTCTCCACATACTGTACATCTACCCATAATCCGTCTTGTACTAGGTAGGTTGGACGCGCGTTGCACACACATACTTGTACTTGCAGCAAACCAAAACAGACTCCAACTTGCCCGCACTCAGCTCCTTTCAGGAATCCGAATCTAGAATAAAGAGACCTTATGAGACTCTACATTACTACTACGACTACTCTAGGTATTCTATATGTATTTATGGCTCGTGGCTTGTCCCCAATACTGGTAGTCACTTACGACTATGATTGCCTACCTGCTGTTGCTGTATCCTTCTCTTAAAACATCGACCCAAATCACCATCTTTATACATGGTCTGTATCAGACTAGACCGCAATTTAAAAGAGGAAATACCTTGGGTGGGCACTTACCTTGTTTGATGGTGAAGTACATGTACATATTACCTCCCTGTCCCTATATACACTATATCCTGCATATCTACTTTCTATATGATGTATATATACCCAGCTTGCATCAGGAAATAGGACATAGGCCGACTGCCGAGAAGAGAGAGCAAGAACCCACCTGGCCCTGTCTATTTTAATGTCTTACACCTACCAATTTGTTTTGACACTAGGTTGGCTTGCAGGAGCAGAACATGGTCTCGACCTTTTGACTCCCTCCTCTTCTAAAGATGGCCATTCATTTTGTTTTCCGGTATCTATCCCTAGGACTTGGCAGAGTTGAACAACCAACAACTACATCCACACGCAGTATGCAGGTGAGTGCTTAAGGTTGTAGAGCTTGGAATGGTATACATACAATAAATACCTAAACGATAATGTGCACAGAACTTGATTAATCCCACTTCCAGCCCTTATAGGCAGATAATAGGCAAGCTCGAAGCTTTGACAGCCTATATACATGCACAAACAAAACCTACCTAGGTAGTTAGCGTAGAAGCTAATGACGCAGAGTAATGAATTAGCTAAAAATGTTGNTAGAAGTTATANGAGAGAGACCTATCTATACAGAAGCCGCTAATCGTATGTACATATAAAGCGCAATACATAATAGCCCCTTGCCACTCTTGCGCCCTAAACACGCTTCTCTTTTGTTTATTTCAGCATATCCTCAGCTCACGAGCAAAGCGCTCACGGTTGCGTACACTTCGACCCTAGAACTACTAGCCAGGATCAAGCACAACAATTAACAAGTTAATACAGGCAGCTAATTACCATCTAGTTACAAATAATATCCTATGTTAATCCGGTCATCTTTCTCTTATGCCGTAGTTAGGGCCTTGTTAATGGTGTTCAGAGAATGTTCAGGGTAACTGATGGTGAGGTGCCATCACACTGCACGTCACACGTTAAAAGACTAAGACGTGGGGTGAAGGTTGCAAATCATCACACACGCCTGGCTTAAACATGCCTGTTTAACAATATAAGCATACGAAGTTACATTTCGCACTCACAGCTATTTGATGAGCCATAGCCTTGTAGCCCATAGCCAGTAGCCCAGAAGTACCCTATGCACTAGGCTAGAAAACGCCATACTAAATATAGACAGTGTGGGTCTATAAATTTCAGAAACCATCGCGTACTCAACCCATAAGTCAGGCATCTCTATAACCTGAAGCCCTCAGATTTCATGCCAATCCTTGTGCCAGATATTCGCATTACTGATACACTTGCCTCGGGGCGCCATTTCCAGGGTAAACTACTTCCTGATGCACTACGCGAGGCCTTTCGACATACGTAAGATCGCTTTCTCGTGGCGGTGGCTGCTCGTAGTATCGCTCCACGGGCCGGACACTGTATGCCCGTTGTGGCACTTCCATCTCGGTTGGCCTGACACTATAGCCACGACCTACGTGCGGAGCAATTTCCCTTGCATCAGGATGTACGCTAGCGGTATACTGTCGAGGGGGTATATCGGGTCGGGTGCTAGTAAGGCGGTCATAAGGCGCGGGTTCTACTGGTCTTACACTAGCAGCACGAGGGAGGTATTCTCGAGGCACATGCTCACCAGCCCCGTGGATTTGAACGAACTCATGACCTGGAGGGCCCATAGACTGCACTGGATAATCCCGTTCCCGGTAACTTCTAAATCCTGTACCATAATCGGGTTGAGTAATGACACGTCGAGAAGCATAGCTCGGCGACGCTCGCCGATAGATTACCCCATCTTCGCCAACGATTTCGGGCGCTGGAATGCGAGAAGTAGCTCGGATTGGGGCTCTTTCATATACGACTTCTTGATCTCCTAACCTTGTAGGCGGCACGACTGACTGTCGAGATATAGTAGTAGTACGCGCGGGTTCAACATATTCGCGACCGAATTCGTCCACCACGATTCGACGTGGGGGTGGTGCGGATGGAGGTGGCATTGCGGATGCGTGCCTTTCCACGATAATGGGTGACCGGGATCTCGCACGGTCGACATAAGGTCGTACACTTATTCGGTCTTCGCGGTGATAAGAAGGAACCTCTTGTAGATTGTGATTTGCAACGGTATAGGATGCTGTGCGCATAGGACGAGGATCAACTGCAGCGTATGGATCGGCATATACCGAAGGGCTTGGAATGCGACGAACATAGCGTATGAAACTTCCATCTGACCTTCGTTCCTCATACACAGGTGATTCCGGTCTGCGAGAGACTGGACCAACCGAAGGACGTACCTGTCGCAAGTACGGATCATCGACTCCCTCGTAGCTTTGGGGCACTCTTTCAACATGCACAGGTAATGGAGGATATCGATCTTGCTGGATTTGTGAACTCGGACGTTCGGATATTGGTTCATCGTATATTATCTCAGGCTCTTGTCGACCATTCCGTCTAGGTCGTTTCTGAGCGCGGATGAAGGGCGCTGCTGTAAGTGGTGAGGGTGATCTTGGTTCCGCTTTGATATTAGGAGATCCCTGAATATCTTGAGCCCTTGCGTCGACTTTCCTCTTGTTTTTCTTTTTATTCTTTTTCTTGCTGCCTTTGTCACCTTGTGGGGAGCTTTCAGGACTAATCACAACTGTATGCTCCTGTCTCAAGGCCGTCACCTGAGCAGGCACTCTTTGCAAAGTACTAGTATCCGACTCACGTATGGCTGGTTGTCGGGCTACTGCTAACGGCGAGACATGGGCAGGTTGGGGCGCGAAAGGTGAGAGATTGTGGCCCCGAATCAAGGGTTCTTCACATCGTCTAAAGTTCTGGTTAGACATAAGCTGCGGCGGGTTCTGCAAACCATGTTGATCAGCAGATTGCTCTGAATCTGTGTTACCAGAATTATCGGATCGACTGGCGTCTCGGCTATCGGAGCTAATAACTTGGGCTTCCAATTGTTCTCTCCGGTGATCTTGACTCAATACGTTCCGAGTCTCTGTCCTTGAAGTGCCATCCATGTCCTCAGTTTGCACTAGCACAATTGACCCAGATGGAGGATGGGTACTCTGAATCTCCATTATGCGACCGTGCGCAGTATTACGAGCGACATCTGTTCGAGGCGGGAGGCTGGTGGAGGTAGGAAGAGGATGGAGGTTTTCCAATGGATTGCGAGCCGGAACTGACGGCCGCGACTCGGGTGTATCATGCTGACTAGAATAGAATGTATTCTCGTCGAACGAGTCACTGGCATCAGAAGCATTAGCAGTAGGGCTAGGCAAAATAGATGTTGCTGCTGGCGCTGTGGCCTGTACAAGTGTCAAGGCCTTGGCTAGAATATCTGAAATATCCAGTTCAGGCGGTTGTTCAGAAGGTTGGCGATTGCCTTTGATAGAAATCTTTCGCTCTTCAACTTGATTTTTAAGCACTGTCTCTAGCCTCTGTCTCTGAATCTGAATCTCAGCCTTCACTAAGCCGTCAGATTTCTGGAGCAAGACCGGATCGATTTCTGGCTTCCCAGATCCAAACGATCTAGAGACACCCGGGATAAAGGGCGCAGGAACGGTTGAAGGAACGGTTACAGCTGGCCGCTGTGAGTTAGCTATGAATGACAGCATATTGTCCATTGCGTGACCGTTAGTAGCATTATTGTTGATGGGTTGGTGTATGGATGATGGAGATGGTTGGGTGGCAGATGCATTCTTGACCACAGCCGAGGCTGGAACTTTTATACGCGGGTGCTTCCCCGACACTACTGTATCGCGAAATTGGATGATCTTTTCATACTCGCGAACTTCGTTGTGCTCAGAGCCTGTTAGTACAGCAGGAACAGGGGCAACACAGGCTGGCCCGCGGCCAGATGCTTCTGCAGCTTGCGACATTTCAAACAATTAGATTAGCATCAAACCTTCCATCGAGAAATTTAATGCCCGATGAGAAAGTAGGGGTAGGTATGTTCTGAATCGCCTCAAGTACTAGTGGACAAGCAAAGGACGATGCGCAGGCGAGTCGTCTGGTAAACAACCGCTTGGTCCTTGTGTTGCGATTGCGTCTGAAGGAGAAGGGAGGGAGAGTGCGAGTTGTGTCGCACAATGTTGACTGGAGCTTATTTGGCTTAGTTTTNTTTTTTTTTTTCGCAATTTNCCTGTCACACACGCACGGGGCACTTAGGGAAAGAACTAGGGACATACATATGTACCATCGACATCTAAAGTAGCAGCAACATAGCTACATATGTAGGTAGCGGTAAAGTACCTGGGTACCCTGGAATGTATCTACCAGGTACCTAGCTATAACCTAGAGGCACCTCATGCTCTTACATGTAGTACATTAGGTGGTAGTAGTAATACCTATTAACATATAATCTAGGTGGCTGGTACTGCTAGTTACGTGTAGGGGGTAGGTGCCATCTTAGTCTACAATGTAGACTAAGGCGGTACGTCTACATATATGTAGTCAGGACTGTATGTACCTTAGGTACCTTGGATAGTAGTAGTACATGATTATTTAGGTAGCGTCCAATCTAGGAGACCAGCTGCTATGTAGGTACCTTGGATAGTAACTATTACTACCTCCCTAAGCCTATGCCAGTACCCTAGACTAGACGTTAATAATACTATACTACTACGGTAGATAGACTTCCAATGTCTTGGTGCCCGGTGACTCAGGCGAAGCTACAAGTTTGCATACATAGAAACGATTAGTTGCTGAAATACTACATACGACATGACTTACACCTTCCAAGCCTCCCTTCACTCTGTTATATTGACATCTATACTCTGAAATCGTGTGAACTTTACTAAACTTAACATTGATATCTCAGGATATTAAAAGAGGCAATAACCCTTCTATACATCATAATGGGATCTCAAGCAGCAGTTAGCGATGGTCGTTCGTCTCGACCGGTGCTCTTCTTGTAGGTTACCATGAACAAAACCAGTTGCAACATTGAGACTAAGAAAAATCGCTGATGCTCGCTATAGCGATATAGACAACTGTCTATACCCTAGGAGTAAGGCTTCACCCAAAGAAATGCCCAAATAAACGCAGGTGCACTAATAGTGACGGCCGTAGGTAGCAAGGTCCATGACATGATGGCAAAACTTATAGACGAGTATTTTGCAAGACACTTAGGGCTGTCTGAGGAGGACGCAATACGGCTACACTCAGAGTACTACAGGAACTATGGATTGGCCATCGAGGGGCTAGTCCGATACCACCAGATCGATCCCCTAGAGTATAATGCCCAGGTGGACGATGCGCTGCCCCTCGAGGGCGTCATCAAGCCGAACCCGCAGTTACGCAAGATGCTCGAGGACATTGACACATCGAAAGTTAAACTCTGGTTGCTGACGAACGCCTATGTCAACCACGGCCGACGTGTCGTGAAGCTACTGGGGATTGAGGATCTCTTTGAGGGGCTAACGTATTGCAATTACTCAGAGGTCCCGTTCCTGTGCAAACCGCAGCCGGCAATGTACGAAAAAGCCATGCGAGAAGCCGGCGTAACAAGACCTGGGGACTGCTATTTTGTTGGTAAGGCTTAGAAGTCTGTCAACTCTCACTCCAGCACACCAGAACTGATTCTAATTTACAGATGACTCTTATGCGAACTGTGCGGCAGCGCAGAAACTCGGTTGGACAGCAGCCCACTTGGTGGAGGAAGAAGTGCCGGTACCGGAAATACAGGCATCAAAATACCAGATCCATCACCTGGAGGAATTGCGAACCATCTACTCGCAATTTTTCAAATCCCGAAGCTAAATCATATCGGTCATTATACTAAGATTTACGAATGCATGAGGCTAGCATGTAGGTCACGAGCAACATTCTCAAAGGTTGCTGGTTAGAGAGAACATAGTATCTCTAGATCATATCTATTATTATAGAGATCCTCGATAGACCTTCTTCTTTTTATGCATCCTGGGGAAACGCACGCATTGAGGCAGCGAGGAGGCACAGTTGAACGCCTCAAGACGATATCTAGTAGGCCAGCAATAGAGGAAACTTGGTTAACATATCAGGCCTCGTCGAATCTGGTGCAAACCGCTTTGACGATAGGCAAGGATGCCCAAAACAATCAAATATCTTATTCTATGTGAATGCAAATACCAGCGCCTGCCGTAGCCATGTATCTTGTTCCGTGGCTGTCTATCATCGTGGGTATCATGTAGGTAGTCATTGCTTCGTCTCCTCTCTTCAGCGCTTTAGTCCTTCTCCCACGTACTCGCCATGATCGCCTCATCACATCATTAGAGCCTCTCGTGCTCATCATGGCCGCCGAATACTGCGAATGACGGTGTCGAGTTTAGCCAGTGCCTCTTCACGCTCTTTTATAGCTTCCTGGCGCTGGGCCTCGGCAACCTTGAGTTCCTCCTCAAGCTCACGGATGTTACGCTCCTGGTCTTGTTCGCTGTTATCGAGGCCTGGTAGGATCGAGATTAGCAGCTCGATCTGCTGCTCTTTGGTGATGAGATCCCGGGCAAGCTCGATCTGCGCGGCTCGGAAGACGTCCTCAGGGTGCGGGTCCACTATGTCGACTCTATGCGTTAGCAGAGTGTGTGGAAAATAGGCACTATAGCGTGAGATAGTTGTGCTGGCGGGGTTGAGAAAGGAAAGGCCAGAATGGAAGCTGGGGCAAAGATGGCGAACCTTCTTGTTGGTCGGCTTCTTGCTTCGGAATCACGACTATCTGATCCCGTGGGCCTAGCGTCTCAAGGCTGTGGTGCTGATTGATGTAGTTGATAGATGCGACGAACTGGGTTGCAAGCTGGAGACCCCGCGGTCAGCCTGGTTTTTATTCTCTTTGATCATGACACGAACCTGATCAACAGCATCTTGCAACTGGGTGAGCCTATCACCCATAATTAAAGGATTGGGCTGTAATTTCCTGAGGGAATCTCGCTCTCAAGTAGGTCGAATGCCTACAAGTACCTGCATGATAGACAGGATAAGTTGATTACTTGTATTCGGTAGGGTACAGATTGGTAAGGTGGTTTAGTGGGGGTGGTTTTTTATTGACTTGCAAGCACTTTGTACAGAAGACAGAATACGTACATGTACATAGTACCTACCCACATGTACCTTAGGTGGCTATGTACAGAATATAGAATACCATGTAGGCGGCTTATAGGTACAATCTATGTAGTTCGCCGCTATAGCTCTCGGTGTAACGCTGTCGCAGTGGTGTGATAAAAACTTGTATACCCTGCTTACCACATGTCACACAACTAAGAACAGCCTTCATCCAAATCACTTCTTCAACAACAAGCCTGCCCCCCAGGCATACGAGAGATGTGGAATGTGGTGGTATCCAGTCTGTTTCAGGAACAGGCTTGGTTTGCTATTCAACAAGCCTTCCGGTAGCCGCATTTGCATCAATGGATCACCTTTGTCGCCAACGCGGTTCTTTACCATAGGCACGCTTCGCTATCCCGAAGCAGCCAGCAAAGACCAGCATCATGATCTCGCCTCCTACATCGCGTACGCAGAACGCACCGGTCTAGATGCCGAATCTAAAGTATTCGTCGGCACACATTACGAATACAGTGTAGCCTTGGCATTGCGGCCACTAGGGTTCGACCTACGGCGAGTAGGAGGGCACTCCGACAAGGGCATCGATCTCCTGGGAACATGGAGTGTACCCTCCACGCCCGATCACCTGCCAATGCGTGTGCTTCTAC